>PVLD010011342.1:0-65807 GCA_004027595.1 Dinomys branickii
TGACTAAATTTGCATGTCTGTATATGGGTCCATACATCTACAATTCGAAGATATCAATGGATAAAACAACAACTACTGTTGAGACCATATCACCTTGTCTATAGATTAGTTGTGATTGTACTATTTTCTATGATAATGGGTGTCTGTTTGTCAATATGTTTTTGTACTTTTATGTTTCTAAAATAAAAAAAAAAGAAAAGAAAAGAAAAGTAATTTACATGTCATACAATTAACTCATTAAAAGAACAGTTCACTCAGGTTTAGTACATTGTTCATGGAGTTATGCAACCACCACAATCATTTCAAATACATTCATACCACCCTAAGAGGAAGCTCTGTACATAGCAAAAATCATCATTCATTTCTTCCAAGCTCAAAACTGCTTCACTTTCTGTCTTTACAGATTTTCCTATTTTCACAATTCAGGTCAAGGGACTCACCCAACATACAATCTTTTGTGTCTGGCTTTTTTCAGTTAGCATCATATTTTCAAGGTTCAGCCATGCGGTAGTCTGTATCAGTCCTTAATTTTTTGGATAAATAACATTCCATCCTATGGACCTTCTGTGTAGCACTTTATCAGTTAGTGGACACTTGCATTGTCTTGACTTTAGGGCATTCATTCATAATGCTGCTCTGAACATTTGTGAGCCAGGGTGTGTACATGTTTTGATTTCTCTTGAATATAAATCTAAGAATAGAATTGCTGGTCCATATACTAATTTTATATTTCATCTTTTGAGCAACCACTGGACTGTGTTCCAAAGAGGCCACCCCATTTTCTACTCTCCTCAGCGGTGTGTGAAGGGTCCGGCCCTCCACCCACTCACATCGTATGCCTTCTCAGCTGTGGCCAGCCTGACAGTTGTGAACTTGTGCCATGATTTTGACTTGTATTTCCTATTGCTAGCGATGTTAAACATCTTGTATGCTTATTGGCCATTTGTATATCATCTTTGTGAAGAATTATCGGGTGAGAATGTTTGCTCATAATTTTAATTATTTATCTTTTTAATAAATTGCAAAAGTTCCATATATGTCCTATGGGCAAATCCCTTATCCAATAAGTGATCTGAAAATTTTTTCTCCCATTCTGTGGATTGATTTTTTCACTTTGGTGGATGGTATCCTTTGAGCACATAAACTTTTAATTTTGACAAAGTCCAATTTATCTGTATATGGCCATACCGGAAGTCTCAGAGGGAAAGAGAAAGAGAAAGAAAGAGTATTTGAAGAAATGATGGCTGCAAATTTCATAAAATTGATTTTTAAAACACCATAAATCTTTCTCCAAGATGGCCAGTGAACTGTAAGTGAGATAAAGTAGAAGAGATCCATATCACAAAGAAAGGTGGTCATTCATCACAAGGGGACACAGAGGTGATGGGAAATGGGGCAGAGATTCCAGTACTGTGGCCACAACCAAGCAACACAGGGAATTATGGGTAGCCCCAGAAGCTAGAAGAGGCAAGGAATTGATTCTCAACCAGAGCCTTCAAGAAGCAGGCCCTACTAACTCTTTCATTTGAGATCCCTTGGACTCCAAAAGTATGACAGAATAAATTTATGTTGTTCTAAGACAATATTACGGTAATTTGCTATGGCAACCTGGGAAACACAGCACCCTGGGACTTTGGATTCCCAGATATTCCATCCACACAGAGCTGGTGCCTTTGGAGAGATCGCAGGAGCTCCCCTTCTTACGCTCTCATCTTGAAAAAACCCTCTGCGCTCTTTCCCAGAGTTGGGGCAGAAGCAATGGTCAGTTTCTCTGAGTGACATCCCTGCTTTATGAGGGGGCCTTGGGCTGGCGTGGTGGTCTCTGGTCTTGGCTTCCCTCCCTAGCATGGAACTTCTCCTCGTAAGCAAGCTGGGAAGAGATGATTAGGACCCAGCATGCACAGCCTGCCATGCATGGGCAGTGCTCTCCCCTCTTGTGGACTGGGGTGCTGGCTGGTTGGTGATGTTCTCCTAGATTCAGTTCCCACAACAAGGAGCTCTCGAGTGATGGGAAAGGAAGAAGACTGTGGGTCTTGATTCGTGTGTCATAGATGATCAGTGTTCTCCTCAAGATTTAGTAGATTTTCTGGCATAAGTATTTCTTCATTTGCTGTCTATCCTTTGGACAATTATAAATGAATTTATAACATTAGTTTATACTCTTTACAAATAACTTTTACCAGTTATCAGATTTTGCTGGAGAGAGATCTGCGGCGCTCCTCACATTACATTCAGTCAGTCCCACTCTCATTTGGGACCTATGTTCCCTTCTCTCTGCTCCAAGGTAGGAAGGATACATGCCATGTTTTGTTTTTTAACCTCAAGACCTTTCACTTGCTAGTCCTTCATCTCAGAAATTCTTCTCCTTTGAAAAGTATTTGGCACATTTTTAAATAATTGGAAAAATACCCTAAAACAATATTTTATGCATAAAAATTCCATGAAGTGCAAGTTTTACTGCCCATAAATAAAATTTTATTGGAACACGGTTATGTTCATTCACTTCCATTTTGTTTCTGTCTGTTATTGCACTACAAAAGCAGAACTGGATGGTGACATATTACAAATCACAGAGGCTACACTATAATGGAAAACTTTTTGCGGGCACATGCATCACCTCTGTGTGAACAGTTTCAACAATAGAATATATAAAACCTATTATAGACAAACATTTGCAGAGGAACTTCTGAGACACATTTTGACACAAAGGAAATAATTGTGGCTTCCAATTAAACAGAATGTGACCCCTCTGAAAGAATATCAGATTTGACCCCTAATTAAGCAATTGAGTGTATTGCCTGAATTAAGCAAAATTTGATCCTCTGAAAAAGAAATCAACCTTTCTCACTAGTAGATCTCAATTTTTAAGAATTATATTCAATTGTTATTGTTATTTTACTTTGAATTTCCTCAGTAAAATTTTTGTGGAAATTTGTTTTCACTCTTGTTTTCTGTTATGGTTTGGGGCTTGTTTTTGCAAAGGGAACAATATACAGGACACATATTTTAAATGATTATTTGTAACAGTCACCCAAAGAATGATATACAGAAGAGTGCAGGAAATCTGTCCACACACTGCAGACCAAGAATCCAGCCAAGGGCCTGGATCTCCTGAAAATGTCCTGCATGAGTCCAACTGAAGATCTACAAGTCATAACAATGTGTCCCACGAGTCCAACTGGAGGCCCAGAGCCCATAACAATATCTGATGCAGGCCTGTTTCACCGATCTGTACTGTGAAGGCCCAAAGGTCAGTGGTGGAATCTAGGAAGTCTGTGCCAGCAGGATGAAGGATCTGTGCTAGCAGGCTGTGAGGGGTCTGCACTTGAGCCAGGAAGCAATGTCCAGAGTAAGAACCAGAGCTCACCTGGAAGGTACCACAGCCATCCTCAGCAACAGTGAGGTCCTGAACTCCTCCGATGATCAAGATGGCCGAGTTTCCATCAGGGGAGCCAACTGAGCGAATTTCTCAGGAGACCGGCAGTGCACATCTTCCCCTCCAGAGCCAGGAAGCAATGCTCAAAGTAAGGACCAGAGCGCCCCCAAAGTGACCCAAAGCCATTCTCAGTGCCAACCAGGTCCTGAGCTCCTTAGAGGATGAAAACAGCCAAGTTTATCAGGAAAGCCAGCATGATGAGCTCCTCCAAAACAACCAACAGCTCCTTACGGTTTATACCAGCTCCAACAGCCTCTTAGCTCCCAACAGCCTCCTCTTCCTTCTCCAGTTCTGCCTCTTATGCTGCTCGCAACAATCCCCAGGTGGGCATCCCACCCCAAGCACCACACTTACCCAGTTCAGCTAGGGGTTATAAGTTGACCACCAGTTATCAATCCACTACATTATCTAAGAACCTACATAAGACTCTCATATTTTCCTCATGACTTGCAACCCCTCATGTTTTCTATCTAACCATTTACAGAAAAAGTATGGTAACCATGATGATCCTGTTGCCATTCTGGCGATTTTAAGGGCAGGTATTGTGCAGCTTTGACAGTGAGATAGGGAGGAGATGTGCTGGGCCCATCTAAATACCCCTCTCCTTCATCTGGTGTTGAGCAGATGTGACCCCAGAACTACAACAAACCTGAGAGGAACAATCAATCGAGACCAGGCTGCCATCCTAAAGATGGATAGGCAGAAAGATGCAAGAAATGGGGTCCTGTGCCATGATGGAACCTGAGTCAGATGATCTTAGAAGCTCCCTCTCTCAAGACTTCTTGTTATGTGAGGCAATAACGTTCTTACCATTTAATTTATTTGAGTTAGTTTTCTTCTGCTGATACAAAGCAGACTGATATCACCTCAGAGCATTTCATGGCTCCTTTTCATTACCTACAGGGCAAAGCAAATGTGCCCTCCTAGAGAAGCTTCTCTTGGTGACTTTCTTGTTGCTGGAACAAAATACCAAACACTCACAAGTTAAAGAAGGAAACATTTATTTTGGTTCATAGTTCATAGAGGTTTCAATCTATAGTTGACTGGTTCCAAGGCAGGGCAGGATGGCAGAGGGGCATGGCAGAGAAGAAACAGCCCATGGCATGGCAGGAAGGAAGCAGTAGTAGCAGAGCAGTCGCAGCAGCAGCAGCGGTAAACCTTTCCTTCCCCTTTTTTCCACTCAGGCTACCAACCCACAGGTTGGTGACAGCCACATTCAGGGTGGGGCTTCATATTATCAATACCCAGAATTATGCTAAGGCAATCAGTGAACTAATTCAGTTATCACACACCCTTAATCTATTTTCACACACCCTAGATCCAGTCATCTCTGAAAAGCCCCACCTATGAGCATATGAGACTTTGCAGGGGACATTTAGATACAAGCTATAACACCATGCTAAGGAAACAGCCCATAATACACCTCCCCCATGAGTCAATCTTATCAGCATGCATCTATAGTTACCCCACTCGGCCATCTTCTCTCGCTCAGGTGTAAGTTTCCTGAAATCAAAGGCATTCGCTCATTCACTTGTTACCTAGTCTGAGAAGATAGCCAGACCCTCCATGAGGGCTCAGTGTACATTTATAGACTAAATAAAATATTAACAATATTTTAATTGATATTTAATTGCATTATTACATTATTCTATTAATATAATTTCAATTGTTTACCATTAAAATTTTAATTTATTATTGATAAAATATTTAAATTTTTAACATTTATGAAGAGTGCTAAGAAATATTAATATGTATTACTAATAGGCTTTTTATTATCCAAGCTAACATTTTCCTAAGTGTTTAGTACATGTCATACTCAATGCCAGAGCTTACACATACATCTCTCAATTAACCCATTTAATTGTAATTATTATTATTATTAGGTGGATAGTATTATCCCCACATTACAGAACTGCCAAGTACACTTCCTTCATCAAATCTATACTATTAATATAGTCTATGGCAATAAAATATATTTTTTAAAAAATACAGTAATGCCTCATTTCACAGTTGGGTTTGCAAACAAAAGCATTCAGCAAAATTTTGCTTCTGTTTGCAAACTCTTCACTGGGTGGCAAACACTACCATGGCCATCTTCCCCACAGAAACACAAATGCAATCATCTTTCCCAAAATCTTCAAGAAAATTAAGTTAAAAAACCAAGTGTAAAAAAACAAGTTAAAAAAACCAAGTATAGTGCTATACTATATATTTTAAAACACAAGAATATATTTTAACATATAAAACATATTTTTGAAAAAACCAACAAACATAAATTGGACTCATCATTTTTCACTGCAAATCTTCCTAGTAGGAAGTGCTTCAGTGGATTTGCCCTAGTCCCCTTCCACACTTCCCTGCGGGGCACAGTCCAGCGAGAGCAGGAGGAGGGACAGAGCTCCTGTGGTGACACACAGTGACAGCCCAGCTCCTCTGGGCTTGCCTGGGGATGCTCAGATGCTGAGGATGCCTGAGTTATGGAGAGAGGCTGAAGCGAGTCTCTCTTTATCATTTGCTTAATCTCTAGGAGCTGGCCAGTTACCAACCCCGAGGCCTGCTTCTGGGATGGCTGATTGGATCCTTCCCACTCTGCCTAAGTCAACAACCTTTTTTCTGGACGGTCTCTGCTTTTCTGAATGGTCTCTGTAGTCATTTTCCATGAAATAATCTCCCCCTGCCAAACCCATGCTGGTTTCCCTGAAAAGTCAGGTAGGTAAGGAATAATGCACATCCCTTGGTAAACAGTCTCTGTGACCCTAATATCTATTTTGATAGTAACAGTGGTCCTCTATAGTAAATTTCCAGAACTTGGGGTGACAGTGGTCCTCTATAGTAAATTTCCAGAACTTGGGGTGACTTAACCTAAAGTATATACTTTTGAGGATCTGTGATATCCCCAAAATTCCCTGCAGGGGTTCACAAAACTCTGCAGAGGTTGGGGGTGGGCTCACACTTTGGTCCCAGGCTGTCCCATGGAACTTTCCATAAAGATGGAAATGTTCTCTATTGTAGCACTGGCCATAACTACCGACCACCCACTGCAAACTGAGAGAGTAACATTTGGACTTCACTGAATTTTATAGAGCCTCATGTGGCTGGTGGCTGCTACAGCGGGCAGTATGGATACAAGGCTGGCAATTTACCACAGAATCACCTCACACTCATACTTCACACCTGCCTTCCCCGTGGGAAGCAGCAGCAACACTTAATAATCTTCCTCTGCAGTGTCTGGAAATCAGGCAGCAGTTACCAGTGACGATAAAAATACCAAGGCAATTTATATGAAGCTTAAACAAACTTCACTTTGATTTTCACAAAAATCCTATAAGTGAGGTCCTATCCAAAATTTACAGGTGGAACGGTTAAATTGTTAAACCCAAAACTCTGAAATTGTTGGCTCAAAGTTCTGCATGCTTTCTACTATGCCTACTGCTTGGGGACTTTCCAGTTTTACAAATACTGTACTTTATGAGCAAGATGGTCCTAGTAAAGACCAGAAAGCTGCAGCCCCATCTGAAAGCAAGAAAAATCCAAGCCAGCTTAGGTGTAAGGGCTGTGTGAGCAGGGAAGAGAGCAGGGGAAAGGGAAGAGCTGATGAGATCTACAGGCCTTGAAGTTCATGACTAAATTCCACCACAAGGACTGTGCACTGAGTGCTGGCCTCAAGACACTAAATCCATCCTTGATCCTCACAACCAACCAGTGAAGGCAGAAGTATCACTCAGTCTTCCCAATAATAAAAGGGAGCTCTCTCAGACTTTAGATAACTTGCCAAGAGTTTTTCAACCCACGAAGTAACAAGGAAGAGACTGCAGTGCACGTGCTTCCAGCACTGTAAACAGTCCCATCCCAGGGAAAGGAGCACAGCAGAGCAGCATGGAGCAGAAACAGGAACACACTGTGCTTGTGATGTCTGTCGCATGACTGAAAAGGTGAGCAGTGTCTCATTCTCCTGGAGTTCTCTCATATGCTCTCCATGGGCAAGCTGAGGCCAGAATGTTCAGGATACTTAGTATTAATTCTTATTAAGTTAAGATAAAAGTTAATTCTGGAACAAGCAGACACAGGACAGTGTCAGGCACAAGAGAGAGACCAACGCAGCCTCTGGAAGGCCAACACTCTATGGAAAAGGACACAGCAGAGAGGTGAGTCTGGTGCTGCGTTCATTAAGACCCAAGGTCACAGAGTGCCTAGACAGGGAGGACGGCGCATCTGGCTTGTGTGCACCTCCCAGGACCTTAATGGCTTTGTGTCTAAGCTGGAGACCAAACCTGTGACCCCAGCGGCTGCTAGTAGGGCCAAGACATTAGGAAGACAGAGGAGAAGAAAAAAACAGACAAGGAAGGAAAAGAGCCAGTTGAGGAACACAGAGAAAAGTGACAGCTGGGATCCTACTGGCGCAGGAAGTGCGGACAACGCACAGCCCCGGGACTCACAACTGACACTCCTGCAGCATTCTACTGAGGCCCCCAGCCTTGTGCCTAATTCCCGAAATACTCCAACACCCCCACCCCATCCTCTGGCTCCAGGGTTGCTGATTAATTTCTTTCTATCCTTCCAGGTTCAGTTTAAATGCTGCCTCTTCTAAGAAACTTCACCCCGACTCCTCATGCCGGTTCCTACGCTTCCGCTCTGACCTCCCTGAGCTATCGCCTCCCTACCCGTGTACCTGCCTGCTCCCACCTATGAGCAGTAAGCTCTTGGAGCAGAGGTACCTCGAACCAATGAGCCTTCTCATGTCTAGCATCCAGTACTGTCACTATGTGATAACACTTATAACAACTAACATCCATGAAATAATTGCTATTGCTTTATGCAAGTGTGAGATGGGTTCTATTATACTCTTCGTTTTCACGGAAGAGTGAAATGAAGCCCAGAAAGGGAAGCAAACTTCCCAAAGGTACACAGCGCAAAAAACAGCCGAAACTTGAATCCCGGAAGTTTGACTCCAAACTCTTACCATGAATCACTTTGCTAAACTTCTCAGTATGCTATAAGTAACCATGCATGTTGAGTTATTCATTTCCCCACTGGTTTTATTTATAAATCATCTATCTTCAGTCTAAACTATGACAGAATGTCTCCTAGACTAGACAGAGAAATGTTTGTGCCGCTGTACACCTGTAGGTAATTAGTGAGCCTCCTCTCAGTCACTGAAGATAACAGCAAGTCATCTAATTTGTCTTTTGCACAAGGTGTGCTATGTGAATTGCTCTTGGTAAGCACTTTCAACCTTTCACATGTGCTCTGCACATTCTATTTTAAATTTGGATATAGGATTTGAATGACTTCTTGAATGTGTGTTTCAGTAATTTGTCGCTGGCAAAGCAGGGTTTGGAGTGAGCCTTCAGCAGAATTGGGAGAGGGACCACAGGCAAAGGAAGCAGACCTGCTCTGACAAAGGCAGGGGAGTGGTGCCATGCCCATTAAGCAAGGGCACTCTCTGTGAGTGATAGTCAGTGAATATTGTGATCAATCCTGGTTTTGAAAAAAAGGAAAACTCATGTCCATGCTCCATCTGCACATGTGTGGGGTGATGCGTGGGTCTTGTGCAGGCTCAACATCCAAGCACGGGGCCTGGGAGCATGAGCGACAGCAGGCGGAATAACATCCCTGAGATGTCCACATCCCAACCCCTGGGAACTGCGAAGACATTAGGCTACATGGCAAAGGGCGCTTGTCACGTGTGGCAGTAAACTTGTCCGTTGGTTCCCCTTATTATCTTGGTTACCCAGATGGGCTCAGTGCAACTACAAGTCCTTAAAAGTGGAAGAGGAGAGCAGAAACAGAGCCAGTCAGAGGGAGCTGCAAGCAAAGGAGGAAGGCATGGAGAAATGTGACATCACTGCTCTCAAGACTGAAGTAGGAGGCTGCAAGCCAAGGCAGGCAGGAGCCTGCAGCGGCTGGGAAGGGCAAGGACGCAGACTCCCAGCTAGAGCTGTTAGCACAGACCGCAGTCCTGCCATCACTTCCATCCTGGCCCAGCAGGCCGGACTCAAGGCTGTGTGGGAGTGCATCTGTGTGGCTTTAAATAGTTAAGTGGGCGGCAACTTGTTCTCGCAGTGATAGGAAACTGACATGGGGGTCAGCAAAGACACGGGGGTCAGCAAAGCAAGGAGCTAAGTGGCCCTGCCCAGGGACAGTGAGAGAATGCCCTGCCTAGTCCTCACTGCTCGTGACTTGAGAGGCCCAGTGTGTGCCATTCTCAAGCCCCCTTCTTGGTCACTTGGCCTTTCCACCCCTAAGCTGCCAAATAACAAAGTAATAGTAAGCACTTCGGACACCAATAGAACCCTCTACATGGGAGAGACAATTTAGGACAAAAGATAGAACGAGGAACCCCCTGCTTCAGATTCAGGCAGCTGGGGTCCTCGGGCTAATGTGCCCAGCAAAAGTCTACCCTCCTCTTTCAGTTTTCCTAGTAACCAGACTTTAGAAGACTCAGGGGGTGGTGAGTAATGGTTGGATCCCCACTTTTCCTCGCCCCTCGCACTGAGGACGGTGAGAAGCCTGCGAGGAAGCCACAGCTTATAGACCTGGGAGGACAGAGCTCTGGGCTGAGCCTCGCCAGCTGGGCCAAAAGCACAGGGAAAACATTCAGGGGAATTTTTGATCTGTGCTGTTGAAAGACAAAGGCCGACTTAACGGAGGAGAGAGCTTGCTGCTCTTTGACTTGGGCTGTGTGTTTTTCTTCATCTCCTGTCAAGTTTAGTGCTAAGAACAAACAATCACTGATGAACTGGAACAGGAGAATGCGAAGGGCAGGTGGCAATGAGATCACTCTGAGCAGAGGCAGAGTGGAATCCTGGCATGTGGCCTTTTCAGGCCTGCCCAGGGAGTTGTAAAGGCGTTTACAAAGACTGAAGCCTGGGGCCAGCCACATTTGTGTGCGGCTGTGCCATCCCCAGCCCAAGCAGGTTACTCATCCCCAGAGCCTGGTCCTCTCCCACAGTGCAGCTGCAGCTGCCGCTACAAGGAGGTAGCGAGGGTGCTGGAAGCTGTGCTTTAGCAGAGAACAGAGGCCCCTACAGTGGGACATGATTCCAGCAAAGGTAGAGACATGAAGGCACATCCAGAACCTCGCAGAACCAAGAGCATGGACCTCGGAGTCTTCTAGACTCCAGAGTCCAGCTCATTCCAGAAATCAACTACTACCTAGAGTCTTTCAAACCTTTGAAAAAGTATTTAATTCATTAATCTTTTTTAAAAAATATTTTAATCCAATAGTATTTTTTTCTTTTTTCAAAAAATGAAGATAGTATTTATGTACAATGAAGTATCTAAATCATCTAATTGCAGCCCAGTGAGTTTTAAAATTGTATACATCCAAGTCACCACCCCCAGATCAAGATCTATCAGGGGTCAGCAAACTAAGGTCTATAGTCTAAATCCAGTCAGTTGGTGTTTTCGTAAATGGTTTGACCAGAACACAGCCACACCCATCATTTATCTTGTCTTGACTGTGGCTCCCAAGCGAAACATCTAACAAGATGGTCCTTTTTAAGAAAAAGTCAGCTGGCCCCAGAGACAGAACCTCCCCAGCACCTCCCTCCTGACCCCGCTGATACTGTCTAAAACGTTCTTTTGGTCTACATCACTGTAGCTTAATTTTGCCTATTCTGAGCTTCATATAGAAGAAGTATTATAGCCTTTATTCTTTAGTCACTCAACTATATGTCTGTGAGACTAAGCCGTGTTCTATGGCACTTTCCCGCTTTGAAATGATGCCAGTCATGGTTTCAGTCATGTTCCAAGTCTCCTCTCTGCCTTCCACACTGGCTTCTCATCACTCTCGGGTGTCCCGCGAGGCAGGCTCCACCCCTCCCTCCCCCGCAAGCTCCGGGCTCTCTTCCTATGATATTGGTCTCTGTCTCTGCCTCTGAATCTCTCTGAGGCCTATTTTTGAGAATGGAACAGAAATCTGTGAAGGCCTCCTCCTCTTGGGGTGTGTATGTTCCCTGGAATATAAGAAGACAGGATTCTGGGTCTACATTACCCAAGATCCTAGAGTGGGCATTGCCCTGGATCTTGGGTGGCCATGGAGCACTGGGACCCTGAGCCTGGCTCTGAGAGGCTGCTGCAGTTCTTTCTTCAAGGAACAGGCTGTATCACAGCAGGACAACCACGACATCTGCTTCAGGCTGTGGGGAGCAGGCTTAGGGCAGGCAAGACTTTGTGGCACCACGAGTTGAGAATCTGAGGATCAGTATCCAGAGTTTTCTTGGCTTGGCATGGGAATTGGACAGAGCCTCTCAGGACTGTGAACCTCAGGTTTCTGGTGTCACCTGGGGGCAAGAGAAGCTTAAGCATGTGGCAGTGGGACTCTGGCTAAGGAGTGGAGCCAGCACTGGGTAAGTAAGGGACAGGATCTTAATTTGCACTTCAAAGTTATGAAGCACTGAATACCATTTGTATGTATAAACCCAAAATTTCACACGTCATTTAAATGGGATCATGGACCCCAGGCTAAGAATGTCAGCTCAATATTCTTTTCTCTCTGCTTCATTTGCCAGGGAAAATTAGCACAGCCTTTTGAAGCAGAGATAAAATTCCCAAGAGAATGTTCTTGGCCAATCTAATATTTTTAATTAGGCTGTACAAACACTAGTCTCTGGCCAATCCATGGATTAACTGTCCTCAGGTCAGACTCTCATCCCTGGTTTGATCAGCCATGGAGCTTGTGGGGACGGAGGAAGCAGGATCCTGTGACCTCAAACACAGTTCCCTGCATGGCAGGACTGGGGGAGGGGCAGTTTCCCTTAGGAGGAGGTATGGCCAGTGCAGGTGCTACCACTCTCAAGGGAGACTTCGAGATGACTGATGGAAACTTCATGGTAATCGCGGTGCAGGAACCACGTAGCCAGCCAACAAATGGTAGCAAAGACAACGATGAAGAACAAGAGCAAGTACTGCAGTGCCGCAAGCTGACCCCCAGAGAATCACTTCTTCCTCTGCCCTTTCTCTCAGGAATGCTGAGTGCTCAGGGCAGTACGCGGAGCAGGAATTCGATGTGCACACATTGATGGGCTGAAGGAGCGAGGGCTTTGATAGAGATGCCCACTTAAGGAAGTCAGAGGAGGGAAATTAAAAATGCTCCTCAAGTCATTAAAGTATAGGAAGGTTTGAGACTTTTAGACAAACATGAATTTCTCTAATAAATACTTTAATAAGAACTCAATAAAGATACTGCATGGCAATCTGAATAGGAATATTGTCTGGATGATTATAAAAGTTGTTCCTTTCATCTCATAAATTTATGTAATTAAACTAATGTTACAGTTCACTATTGCATGGTAGCAATATGACAGAAGTGTAGAATTTTTCTCCACTGCTGGTTAATTAGGATGATGCTCAATTCTATTTCTTGTTTTCAAATGTTCTTTTCAATTCTTTGCTCAACAGCCCCCCTGCCTCTTTCAAATCCTGATTTCTAAGTAGTTATAAATAAGCCTCCCAAGCTGAACATTTTGAACATGATTTGGCTTTATTCCCTTTCAATCCCAAATTAGTTTAGGTGTCAATAACAATTTAAAGAGACTTAACAAAAGAAGACACTACCTGAATTCTGGAGAAGAGGGAGAGAAGGTTCTGAGTCCATTCAGGACTCAGCTAAGAGAAACATATTTTGGTTTCAGGGTTACAGGGAAAAAAAAGAAAATAGAAATCTCTGGGGTTTATTTTTCTCCTCTTGCTTTGGGAAGTTTCTCTTAGAGGAAATATAACTTTTCTCCAAACGTGGTAAGAGGTTGTAGCAACCCTCCTGACCCTCTTGGCTTTAGTAAGCCCCATATGTCACTTCAGCCATGTGGGTCCTGGTTTGCTCCTTTGTAATGTAAGGACTGGCACTCAACCTCTCATTCATTTTTCCTCCATCCGCCCATCATTCATCTGTCCATCATTTTTTCACCCGTCCATGCATCCTTCTATCCGTCCTTGCTGCTAGCGTTTCCATAATACCTAGGACATCCCTTTACCCATTCATGGGAACCCACTGAGGTACCCATGCATGAAGATGGCACTTGCTTTTGGAGAACTCACAAGCAAGGTAAAGAACACTTCACAGAGGTTTAGGGCACCGAATGTGGGAGAAGTCCCATTTTCTTCCTCCTCTGAGCTATGGTCATTTGGATAAGTTCTTTACCTCTCTGATACTGTTTCCATGTCTTTAAAATGTGATTACTATTAACATCATAGGACAGCTATAAGAGCTAAAAGGGTCAAGTAAGATAATATCTACAAAGCACATTGCATGGAAGAAAAATCTGCATTAAAGCCACTGCCAGGAATGGTGGTACAGGCCTCCATTCCCAGTATTCTGGGAGTCTGAGGCTGGAAGATCCAAGTTCAAGCCCACCATGAGCAACTTAGTAACTTATCAAGACCTTGCCTCAAAATAAAAATTAAAAGGGCTACTAGAGATTTAGCTCAGTGTGAAGGTATTGGATTTAATCCACCCCCAAACACCAATACTAAAGAAAAACAGCTACTAAACTGTTTAATTAATTTAAGCTTCCCTACTATAAACTTGTAAATAATGCTTGAACAACACTAAGAAGGACACTATTAATTCTTCTTGGAATGGACCAAAGGAGGACAGACAGAGTTTAAGAGGAGATACTGGGTTGGATTTTGTAGGATGAGTAGGAGTTTATAACTCAGAGATGGGAGAGAGGGAGAGGGAGAGGTTAGTGAGAGTAGAGAAGACCATATATGAAAATACACTGCGATGTAGCAGTTTATTTCTAAGAATAGACAATAATATTTTAAGGCTAAGCATATATAGGGAACCACAGAGATATGTCTAAAAAAGCATTCTTCATAAGTAGCATGTTGGTCAAAAGATTTTCCATTGCAGTTAATCAAAATCCAAGCTTGGTCTGGCTCCCAAAATAAAAACACTTTTTTTGTTATAAGTAAGTTTATGACTTTACAATAAATAAATATCTAGATGGTCAGGTTTAGTATCGTTTGCTCTCATGACTCAATCCTATCACCAAGGAGCTGGCTTATTTGTATTTCTACCCTTTTATCTGGTTTGTAATATCTTTTTCATACTCACACTAGCTGGCCCTCATAATTTCAGAGGTAGGGGCTGCCAACAACTAAGGCTACATGCTTCCCCGGCAGCATTCAGGAAAGAAAAGAAGTCTGCTCCTGAAAGCACACAATGAGAGTCCTGGGCTTTTTGGTGACTGACTTATCCTGAACCAGTCTCTATGGCTAGAGAAGGAGAGGGGCCCACGGAGGCAGGGTTGAAGTGTATCAGTGAGTTGCTGAGATCACAGGCATAGTTTAAACAAATAAGAACCACCTTTGAAACCAGAGAACCAGGCTGTGTATTCCATACAGCTGCTGCACAAAGGGAGAATATGGTGAATGGGAGGGCCACACTGCAGACTTTGGAGGTTTCCTTTTAGACAATAGGTTGATCCTTAGACAAAGAGGCACACGTTAGAAAGAACTCTGGAGGCAGTTTTGGAAGACACTGGAGCAAGGAGGCCAGCTCACATCTGGCCTGACATCTCTCCATCTTCCTACAGAGGAGTATTCTAACTTCAACGGGCAAGCAGATGTTCTGGTTATAGCCCATTGTCTCAGAAACCTCACTTTTCTGGATGAATTTCAATTCACTGCTGAACTTCTCAGCTCCCAAGCTGGCAACAGTAATGGAACAATGGCTGTTGTACAATTCAAGGTGTAAATCAGCTCAGACTCAGCACACTCTGATTTTCATCCTAAAACACACTTCTGTGACCCAGGAGAGCCAAAAGGAAGATCTGTTGGAGGTGGCATGGGAGAAGAGCCAGAGCCCAAAAAGCAAATAGACTCCCTGGAAATGACATGATTTTCTAGACTCTCTGCCTGTTTTTCTGTAAGGTAAATAGTGTGATCCTGCTAGGGTTGTTGATCACCCAGGAAGCACACTGTTATTGAACACTAACTGCTCATCAGCCCTGGTGCTTAAGCTTCAGGGAAAGACAATGGAGAAAACATAACATGTATAGCTCAAAACTGGGAAGAAAAAAGAGACATTCTTGTAAGACAGGGTGGATGGGAACCTCTCATGATATGGAAGACATCTTCTGAACACCAATAATGCCAGTGCAGATTCAAAGATTGTCTGAATCCTCCGAGGTCAGGGCCAAAAGGCAGTGAAGGAGGGACAGAGCCACTAGCATTTATACCAGTTCCTGGTTAAAAAAAGAAACTCAGGCCAGGTGTGGTGGCACACACCTGAAGTCCCAGCACTTGGCAGGCTGAGGCAGGAGGATTGTTGCAAGTTCAAGACGAGCCTGGGCTATAAAGTGAGCTCAAGTTCAGCCTGAACTGCATAGCAAGACCCTGTCTCAAAAATATGAAAGAAAGAAAGAAAGAAAGAAAGAAAGAAAGAAAGAAAGAAAGAAAGAAAGAAAGAAACTGAGGACTCCTCACTGCCCTGCCTAACTCCAGCGTGATTGAGGGAGTCTCTTATTTGAACCCCACTATCATGTCCCTCAAATACTATTTCAACAACACTGAAAGAAAAAACTTTCTCATTCCCAAAAATATGCATAACTTGGATGACTTGCCTTTTCCTATTCCTTCAGCTCAAGGCTGGTGATATATTCAGGGTAACATGTTTTGAGAGACTTGAGCAAACTCAAACTTAAAACCAGACTCATTTCTCACTGTGCTTTGAGCACAACAGTGCTTCCTGGTTGTGTTTCAAATGATGGCCTCGCTCCCATCCCCAGACCCCTGATGAGAAGGCCCTGGAAATGAATGAGTCCCGGGCAGCAAGGCCCAGAGCAGCTTCCTGCTGGGGAAGAGGATGGAAATGAGACACCCCTGTGCAGGGGCAGTGCCCCAGCTACTGCAGTACCTCAACTGGGGAGAAGATCGCTTAAATTGCTATGATTTGTGATCTGGACATGAATATGTATTTTTATTGCAGCATTTATTATACAGAGAACAAGTTTTGCTTAAAGCAATCCCTGTATCACTTGATATAAATGCTGCATGGTATTTTGTGATGCACAACTTCTTAAGGAAATATTTCATAGAGAGTAACAATGAGAAGTTTCAATGTGTGCTCCTAGACCTCATAGAGGGAACTGCTCAATTTCTGTCTTTCTCCCTGGGCTGCCACACAGGTGACGATGCTTCATGAAAGGCTTTTGTGCTCTTTGTCAGGGACATCTATGGTTTTTCCTGAATACCATCCATCTCCTTTGTTAAAGTCACAAATTCATGCCATGGTGTGAGGCCTCTTTCCCTTAAAATTTTATATTCTAGATTATTTAAAGCTTAAAACTTTATGTGGGCATGCTAGCACACATCTGCAATCCCAGTACTCTGGGAGGCTGTGTCTTAAGGATCAAAAGTTTGAGACCCACCTGGGCAATTTAAGACTTAAGCAGACCCAGTTTCAAAATTAAAAATTAAGAAACAGGCTGAGGATGTAGCTCAATATGCAAAGGCCCTGGGCTCAATCATCAGCCCTTAAATTAAATTACATTAAAACTTCTTACTGATGGTAGCAGTGGGAATTTCTCTCCTGCCCTTCCTGACTGTCACTCATTGAGTTAGGGTGAGGCCTCCTGTACCTTAGCTCCAGAGATAGGCACGTGACTCAGAGCTGGCCAATCAGAGTCTCACAGTCTGCTGGCCACACTGACTGGTTTTAGAGTGGGCACACACTCTAATTCTGAGGTTTTTATTAAAGCTACTAGGAGTTAACTTCTCCTGCACCCAGATAAAGTCAGTCTGGGATCTTATGGTTCCAACAAGTGAAGGGAACCTGCCCACCTGAAAGCTAAACTAACAACTAGAACACAGAGTGAGATTCTACCTAACATCATTTGTTATCTTGATCTAGCTTTATCGGAAGCTTCTTAGGCTACAGCCTTTAGAAAGGTGAATAAACTTTTTCTGCTAGAGAATTTTAGACGTACAGATAAGTTATGAGTTCCCCAGCACCCTATAGCCAGTATCTTGTACTGGAAGTGTCTTGAAGCGGTACAGCGTGTCACAGTGAGTAAACCAGCATGGAGACATTGTCATTAACCTAAGTCATATGTCATCCAGACTTCCTTAGTTTTATGTAATATTCTTCTTCTATTCTAAAACCTCTTGCAAGACACCACATAATATTTGGTCATCTCATCTCCTTAGGCTTTTCCAGACTGTGGCAGTTTCCCAGTTTGCCTTGCTTTTAGTGACCTGGACAGTCCTGAAGAGCACTGCTCTGACTTTCTCTAGCAGCCTTCTTAACTGGTATTTCTGACATTTGCCTCAGGATTACACAGGAATATGGGTTTGGGGAAATAAGCCATGTAGAGAGGACATTATCTTTGTCAGTGTAGAAGGGGCCATATGTTTTATCACACCATACCAAGAGTGTGCACCAAGCACTGTGGATGCTGAGCTGACCTCCGACCTAAGAGAGAGTTTATAGTTTCCTGCACTGGGGACGTTCCCTTTCGTCCCCTTTCACAGTGTACATTTTGGACAGAAGTCCTTTTGCAAAACCCACATGTAAGGCGTGGGGAATGATGCTCCACATCCTCAGTGAGAGTATCTACGAAAATTATTTGGGATTCTTCTACCCAGGGAGGTTTGTTTATTCTCACTTATTTATTTATTTATTTAATCCCACCCTTGTGTCAGGACTGACTGCTACTTTGGTTTACACTTCAATGCTTCATTTGTGATTCATGTTGTTCCAGCTTTGGCTATTGAGAGCTCTTCTCATTTCTTCCCATGTCCTTAGCCCAGCCCTACCTGTGTGTGTGTGTGTGTGTGTGTGTGTGTGTGTGCTGTGCTGTGCTCTGAACACTTCCAACTTTCCAGTATTCCCAGATGCTCCAGGCTCATTACTGTATATTCTCTGCACCAATTCTGGAATCTGCAGTTTCTCTAAGGAGCTCTGCTTCCTTTTATTGCAGAATGGCATTAGAGACCAGGACCTGGGCTCTGACTGTAGCTGGATTTTCTAATTATGTGAGCCAATTCATCTACCCACTCTGCCCCCGACCAGTCTATTTTATGCGAATTTGCTGTCACTTGAGGCTAAAAGTTTTAATTAATAGAGATACAGAGATATAAAACAGAATTCAGCTATCTCCCCCCATCTTATCAATTTCGAGAAGTAGCAGCCCCACCCACCCCCTTCTCTGCACCCCGGGCAGTCATCTCCCAATCCTCTTGGTGCAGAAGGAACAAAGCCAGGGCGCTACTTGGGCAATGAGCTCGTTGTCTGACTTGTCTAGCCCTCTCGCTCATTGCTCTCTGCATTCTCAAACAATCCTTTCTCTCATAAGCCTGTGATCTGTATGTTTATTTTCCCTCTTTCAGCTATAACAGCCCAAGCCCTCCATCAGAGATGGCTTGGAAATCCAGTCCAGCATGACATAAATACAAACATGGCACGATTCTGCTCTCATTTTTAAGAGAACCCTGCAAAGCAGAGTTCCTGCCACATGAAACAATTCATGCCATGGTGTTCAATGCTCTGAGTGAGCCATGTCTCACAAAGGTGACATTCTGGGCTTCTTAAAACTTAAAAGCCTTTCCCTGGTGAAAAGTTCTCTTTGCTATCCTGGTTTTTTTTTCCTTCCTAGAACATATTTGCAATTGTGTTTTTGTTGTTGTCTATCTGTTCAGTGTCTGTATGCCTCGGTACACTGTGAGCTCCTTTGGAGAAGGAGCAGGTTTTACTTTCCGCTCTAGCCCCAGGCACTCCCAATACAATACCTGGCACATAACAGACATGTCATAAATATTTATTGAATATATATGAATGGATGCATGAATAATTGTACACTCTTGCTTCCACTGCCTCCTCACTATCTTAGCTTCTGGATATATTGGGGGAAAAATAAAACAGTCTGGTCTTATCACAGAATATCAGAGCAAGGTATCTAAGATCTCTGATAAGGGAGTAAAACACGCCATCTAGAGTAGGACAGAGAGTCAGTAAACCTCTTTGAGATAGAGAATTTCAGCAAGGGCTTGGAGATGGCTAAGAGTGCACCAGGTAGACAAGGAGCAGGTGTGGCTATCCTGGGAAGAATATTCCCTCCAGGCATTAGGTCACATGGAGAGGGGACAGGGCTGGCAGCAAGATGACAGGCCCAGAGCAGTTCCTGGGAAGGGCGAAGGAAGTCGTGGCAGGCCTGGGGTGACAGCAGTGAGGGCTGTGGAATAGACAGCTCGGAAGTAATGAGCTCTGGTCTAGTGTCAGGAGATTATTTTGGTAAATGGAGGGAGAGGGGGAGGAGGAGAAAGGAAGGGAGAGGAAGAACAAAGGAAGGAAGGAAGGAAGAAAGGAAGGAATGAAGGAAGGAAGGAAGGAAGGAAGGAAGGAAGGAAGGAAGGAAATTTCGGGGACTTATAAAGGAAAGATGATTCTGGTGACTAGAGTTCAAACAGTACAATGCCAGGGCCCTGGTCAGGGCTCCTGGCTGCATCACTACACAGCAGAGATACCAAAAGAGAATGGGTCATGCAAGGAAGGGACCAAAGCAAAGGGCTGTGCTTTACAGCAGCCCACTCACACAAAACAGCATTAATCCGGTATTGCGGGTGGAGCCCTCGATCACCCGAGGGTCTCCCGCTAGGCTCCATCTCTAAGAGCCCACCACCTTGACATGAGGGCCCCAAGTGCATAGCTCCCTCTGTGTGAAGCTCTGGGGACAAACCAAAAGCCGTTATGCCCCTGATGAGTCACCAAATCAAGTTTGAAAGGGGAACTTGAGTACACCACGCATAACCCAATGGTCTGCCCTCTTAGCTGCTACACAATATGTCCTCTCCTCCAAACAAAGCAGAGACCCCAACAGATACATTTGGACACCTGTTCTTGGCATATAGGTATCAAGGAAAATACAGGGAGAGTCTTTATCCTCAGCAGTTGACTCTGAGACAAGTGAATGACGAGGTAGGAGCTTGGAGACAATGCACCTGGCCCCGCTGATGAGAGCTCCTGGAGACTGGGGAGTCTTTCCAGGATCCGTGCATTGCAGCATCTAACACAGACCGGCTCCACACACACGTACTTGGTGGACAGCCTGAGCCTGTTCTTAGAGGGTGGACGGATTCTCGCAGAAAGCCCTGGCAAGGGAAGAGACAGCTGCACTACGGTGCGCTGCGTGTGAGTGGAGAAGCAACAGATGGATCCATCCGGAAGAGACTCTCGCTTGCTGCCACAGACGGATCTGGATGACTATGATCCAAGCTTGTTCACAGAGGAGTCAGAAAGAAGGAAGAGCAAGCAGGCATTTGGAAACCTTGAGTCTTTGGTCAAATGGAAACAAACAAACAAACTAGAATGGCAGAGTGGCTTTGGGGTGGTTTTCTTTTTTTTTATTATTTTTATTTTTTTTGGCGGTACTGGGGATCGAACTCAGGACCCTGCGCTTGCTAGGCAGGGGCTTATTCCACTGAGCCATATCCCCAGCCCTGGGGTGGTTTTAGAATAAATAATCTTTTTGTTCAGCTTCTAAAACTCAGAGGCAGCTCTTATTCATCTTGTTTGCTCCTTCTATGTGTCCCTCCACTGGCTTATGTGTCCAGACTAGAACTTGCAGTCACCCTTTCCTTTCATTCTCACTGCCTTGCTCTGAGCTAAAACCATGGCCTCAAGCCCAGAATGTGACAGGATGTGTGCATGAAAGCTCCCTCAGAAGTCACTAGTGTGATTCCCTCACTGTTCGATGTGAGAGTGAGGCCCAGAAAGTAAGCGACATCACTAAAGGAACAGAGTGAGTTGGGACAGAATTGAGGCCACTACCAAGCACTTCCACACCCAAGCTTATTATTTTCAAATGCCAGGGCTCTTGTTTGTAGATTCTGATAACAGATTCGATGAAAGGAGATGTACTGGGAGATGTACTCAGAATTTCCATGAGGCTGGTGCATCAAACTCAGAACATGCAGCAGCCATAGTCAGGGACGTTGCTCTGCCCATGTTCCACTGACCCTTCCTGAGACTCGATGCGTGAGTCCAGGGATGGTGTCAATTTTCTTTGAGCCAGATGCTGGAGAGACCACTGGGACCATATTTGCCCCATGGAGAGGAGATCTTTTTCCACTAGTAAAATAGAGAGAGTAGAGGTAGACTGTGGGAAGGAAATAGACGCTGGCAGGCAGAATCCCAGGACACATTTGCATGTTTAACGCTACCCACCTCTTCCCAGAGGAACATTCCTGCTCTGTGTGTCAAACGCACTTTGAGCGTTTCTATCAGACTACCTTCTTCAACTTCCAGCAGGGGGCGCCCAAGTCTCCATTGGTATAAAGCAAACTCCACCCACCACGTTCACCCTCACTATGCCCTTACCTCCGAGGTGCTTGCTACCTCTGCTCAGCAGTCCACTCTCTCTGCCACGGTGAATCTTCTCCAGCAGTTGCCTATTCCTCAAACCAGTACCCCTAAGACTCCTGCCCCTCACCCTACCTGGAATGCGCCCCTCAGCTCCCAGCATTATCCAGGTCCTGTCTGTGACTCAAGGGGCAGTTCAAGTTCTGCCTCTCGCAGGAGGACTTTCCTAAACAGTCTACCCAACACAGGTGTCTCTGCAGAACTTTTCTCTTACCCTCACTTGGCAACCAATCATATGCTCTCCTAAACTTTACACCTAGAGAGGAGAAAGCAACCAGCGTGTCTGAATAATGAACAAGTTGGATCTCTAGTCATCATTCAAGGCTGTCATGACCTCCAAGAAGCTTCCTTGATCCCCAGAGTTAATTTCGTGTTCTGAAAGTTCCCATAGTATCATGTCTGTGGTGCACGGTCATAATCACGTCCCTGCCTACTAGTGGGCTGCTCATGGATCTGTTCCTCCTTGAAATACGGCCTTCGGGAACCACACCTGATTCAGTTTTACACATATTTTATCTGGTACATGCAAGACTTTCTCCAACCAAGGCGGAAGACACTAGGCACAAGTGACTGCCTAAATTTAAATGTAAACTGCAATTAATTAAAATTAAATTAAATTAAAGACTAATTTCTTAGTTGTACTAGTCGCATTTTAGGTAATCAATAGCCACGTGGTGGGGGGGACTAGAAGTTATGTCATTGGACAAGGCCAACATAGAACGCTTTCCTCAGCACAGAACATACTGTTTGATGGTGCTATGCTAGATATTCATTATATGGTAAAAATAACAATAGTCACCACTTGGGAGTTCACCATGCATCACACATTGGGCTAGGTGTATTATGTATATTGCCTCATTTAATTATGAAAACTACCCTATGACATAGATAAGATTATTCCCATTTATGAATAAGGAAACTGAGGTGTGGAAAAATTAAACAATCTGGCCAAAGTCACAAAATAGTAGGTGGTAGGACCATGGTTCACTTATTTACTGAGAGTCTACATTTGTAATAACTGTGCAGTGTCTGTTCTGTTCAAGGGTGTGTAGTGCTGCATAAATAGAATTGATTTACACACCAATTCCTTACTCAAATCCTAAAACCATTATGTACCATAGTAACTGAGACCTTCAAAAAGTAGTTTTCTCAACAAAATGATCCCAAGAATATTGGAAAGAATTAATAAGCAATGTACACGATGGGCCCCACACGGGGCTCAGCCCAGAGCAGATATCCAAGAAACATAAACCACATGCTGCCTCAAATTTTTAACCATAAGGAGTCAAAAACTTCTTAGTTGAATCACAAGTACTAAGTCAGCTTTTGTAAGTACAGTACTATTTTAAATGATTGATTCTTTTTCCGAGATACATCCCTTTGCTCTTTCCAGCATTCTTTAATGTGACTTTTATAAATTCTTTAACTCACTACCCATGCCATCCGTGCTGTGTCAGTGAGTGGGAGATAGAGGGAAATGTTGCCTGCCAAGGGAACAAGAGCTCTGCAGAAAGGAGGGTACCACCCCAATCAAGGTGAGCAGTGGAAAGTGGCAGGGTTTCAACAGGAGGTTTTTCAAACACAAATTCCAAGGTGGGTGTGGAGGGGATTGGGGGGGGGAGTACAAAGCCACCCTCCTCCTTCGTACCCAGATCCTGAACTGCTGATTCTTACCTAGTCGGGGAAAGCTTGTGGTGAATAATACATCCACAGTTCAGTCAGACTGTTGCCATACCAACTGGAAGGTCAGATCTGAGAATGATTCAAGTCACACAAAATCGAGAAGAAATAGGTCTGCCGCCCAGTGAGTGGGTGATACAGTGAATTCTTTCTTGGGTTTTCAAGGACAAAAGCACCTGGAAATAAAATGATCTCCCACACTCTTTACATTTTCCCCCAGATTTCTATGTTTATTCCTCCTCCTGGGTCTTTGCTCCTGAATGTCCCAGAAATCTTCTCTGAATCAAGAAAATAATGGCAGCAAGTAATGTCAACTCAGGCCAATGTTACTGCAAGCTCAGGGGTCAGGGAAAACTTTGGGTTAAAGTGGTCCAATGGCTCCAACTCTGTTTTCCTGGGGTTTCCTCTGCTGCCTCTCGCTTTCTCTGGGTTAACTTCATATTGAGGTTGAAAAGGAGAGGGCTATTCTGGTTCTGGACCTCACACCTGTGCATGGCCCTGTGGTGTGTTAGATGATCGCTTGGAATAACCACCCCCCTCCCCATTGCCTTACTTTCTGACCCTAATGATGTTGAGCCTGCCCATGTGATAACTACACAGGAGGTGGGCTTGAACCTAAGCTCAGTCTTGTGACTTTCTTTGGCCAATGGGATGCTAGCAGAAGACTAGGTTTGCAAAATGCTATGTACCTCCACAGGTACACTTTACCTCAGCCATCACCTTGAGGGAACATGCATAGGCCAGTCTTCTGGTCCTGAAAAGGGCAAGCTAGAAGACTTAGTATAGTACCCAGGATAGATCAGCCAACTTCTGGGACTCATTTTTGAGCCCAAACAAGGTTTACTTGCCCCATGTTGCAGAGCCTATATTAGTTAACCTAATGCTTCTTGCTGTATGCTGCTAAGGTTTTGTGGGGTTTTACTATGCAGCATTTATTGGCAGTAGCTAATATCTGCTAGTATCCAGTAACAGCAACATCTAAATTGGAAGAGAGAATCTCTTCTGAAATTTCTCCCATCAGACTAAGACAAAAAGCCATCTCATAGGCAACCAAGAAGCGTCTCCTTATATGTCACTGTTCCAAACTGGGTCAAATATCCAATCACTGGTGAGGAAGCTGGAGATACCCTTAGAAACACTGCACAAAGGAAGGAAAAGGTCAGTATCAAGTCTGCCTACTGTGTCATCATGGAAGACAAGCCCTCTTGCTTTCAACATAAAGCTGAAGAGAACACAGAGAAAGAAAAAGGCATCGAGAGAATCGTTTTCCTAAAGCTGAGAAGGTAAAATCAGCTTGCATAGCACACGGGCTACTTAGAGAAGGGGTGGGTGTCTGAATGACTCAGAAATCTCTCTAAGAGAGAAATGGGTATAGAGACAGCAATGTCTTCTGCCTCTGCCACTCTCTAGGCTCAGTGAAAGTCCTCGCTCATCTACAAAACTGCTAGAGCCCTCAAGCCTATCCCGTTTGTTCTTTCCTATGCAGTCTTAACCAGTCTACTCACTCAGTACAAAAATGGATGTTTCCAGGTTACTTCTCAGATAGCATCCAGAGAGCTTGGCTTTTAACCACAGAGTTTTTCTTTCAACTCAAGTATAGCAGTGTGGTTAAAATCTTGGGATTTATTTCCTACCTGGGCTTGGGTCATGATTCCACTATTAATTAGCTCTGTGATTTATGAAAAGTTACCTACCTTCTCCATGAATTTGTTTCCTCACAGGTAAAATGAGTCAGTGATAGTAAGGACTTCATAGGTCATTGGGTGAATGCACTGGTTAATAAACATTAGTTTTGTTATTGTTGTTTCCTATTAGAAGGAGAATTGAGCAGGGAGGACTTTCCGTGGCCGGCTATTCAGTACACACTCGGAATCATTTTTCCTTTTTCTTTTTAATTTAGAGAGTATGAAGGATGTTATAAGAGGTTATCAATACAATAATTTCTGAAAGTCAAAAAGATATATGTTATGTTAGAAAATTGAAATGGAGTGCCAGGTGAGTCCACAAAGACAGAAGAAGGCCCCGGCTGTGGTCCTATCACCCCCACTGGAAGAGCTGTTAATTCGGTATTTGCATAAGCCATTTTGGTGGCTAGTGATGAAAATCCACTGTATCTAGGTATATTAGTCTGCTTAGGCTTCCATAACAAAATTTCCAAGACCAGATTGCTTAAACAACAGAATTTTATTTTTTCAGTATTCTAGATGGTGGCATTCTGAGATCTGAGTACTTTCAGGCTAGATGTCTGCTGAGGACCCTATTCCTGACTTGTAGATAATCATTGTCTCAGTGTCCTCTTAGAGAGGACAAAGAACTAGGGAGTCTCTCATAAGAACGCCAGCTCAATCTTACCGTGGTGTCACTCTTGTGGACGTGTTTAGCCTGTGTGTCCTTTGTAAAGGCTCTGTCTCAAGATGTGAATCCACACTGAGGGTTTGGGCCTTAACATGAGTTTTTAGGGGACACAACTTACTCCATAGCATGAGGTTAGGCAAACATGGCACAGACCAGAACTCTACCATAGGACATAGGGCTTAGAAAGTCACCAGAATGCTTTACTGCTTTCCTCTTAAATTACTACAGTTGAGCACATCAGCCTCCTCTCGGCATACCATTTTTCTCTGTGCCTCTGTATCTTCACATCACAACTTGTTACCACATCTTTTCATGTCATGCATCTAGCAACTCGTAGAGACTGACCTCCTTGTCAACCAGTTTCACTTCTAAATTCTTGGGAGAAAGATCTTGTTGGATCTCATCTGGACCAAGTGTCTCTCTGTCTCTGAGGCTACTGACAACCTAGATACCACGGATCACTTTGAAAGATAGGTACCACTCCCCAAAGAAAGGCTTTACAATGGGCTTCGAAAAGATCTTAGTAATTTATTTGTTCTATTTAAGAATGAGTTCAAGGCCAGCCTGAGCTATGTAGTGAGACCTTGTCTCAAAAAACAAAACAAAATGAATAGTAGTTCCTGCCCAGGCTCTAAATCACCCCTGCCTTTGTAATTCCTATGCAGGAAATCTGAAGTCTGGACAGTAATGTGCCAGTTAGTGTATTCAGGAAGGCCTCCAGAGGATTTCAGTGATTAACAAGTTTAAGGTAACTCTGCTGGGATACACCCAAATATGGTGAAGGGAAGAAAAAGAAGATTTGCCAAAAGACATTTAAAAACTGGATTTTTTTTAGCCTAGAGAAAGAACAAGAATCATTACACATACAGAAGACTGTTGGACAGACAGTATCCCGCTGTTTCTTGTCTCCACGATGAGCAATGCAAGAGCATGAGGTTAGATATAAGGAAACATCTCTTAATAGGAAAAGAAGTTTTGAAAGAAAGCAGAGCTCAGTGGCTCTGAGGCCGGGCCAGTGTGCTGGGGGGTGGGTAAGAAGGCCCTTGACCTTTCAAAATGCTACGCTACTGTGCCGTCTGTGATCCCAGCACCTGAGTCAAAATCAAACCTCTCAGAAGCAGAAACCAGATGAGGCTTGAGTTACCCAAAGAAAGAAAGGAGTGAGGGAAGTGGCTGACCCTAATCATTCTGACCGGTCAAATTGCATGCTCAGCTCCTGGAAAAGAGGTATTTTTAGGCAGGTTCAATAGGCAAACGAGAAGGCAACGGCCTCAGCCCTATCTCTTTGGGGTTTTGGGGGGTGATTTGGTTTGTTTTCCACCACATCTCTCTGTACTGTGCAGTGTTGGTCTCAAGATGGGATGCTTTAATAGTCCTACAGCCTTCTCTCCAGATGGATGTGACCAGGCAGTCACTGTGATGGTAGCAATAACTGTCATCTGGCCCTTCCTAGAGCATCAAATACTGATGTGAAAAGGGGAAGCTGGGATGCGACCAGTACAACCTCCAGCCAAGCAGGCTAGTATATCAGAGGTCTCATTACACTTTCCAACCAAGTGGGCTCAGGCCAAACCTCACTCTCCTTACTCCTGGCTCCATCACTAGGGGCCCACATCTTCTTACTTTATCAGATGGGCTATGGCTTATTGTCAGGACCTATTTCCTACATAGGCAATGCTTACCTCCTGACCCTCTACCAACCTTGAGGACACTGAACTAGCTCTCTCTCTCTCTCTCTCTCTCGCTCTCTCTCTCTCTCTCTCTCTCTTGCTCTCGCTCTCGCTCTCACTCTCGCTCTATCTCTCTGCCATTCATTCCTCACCTTTCTTCTCCAGTGTAGCTGAGTAGTAAGAGATGCTGGGATGTAGGTCTGTGAAAGAAAAGAGCAGTAGAAGGCTTCACTGAGGTCTTGGTTCTTACCAAGCTCACCACTCTAGTAGCATCATGCACGTTATTCCTTAGGCAGTGAACACTCTCATGAATACCATGGACCTCACGAAGGAGGATAGTAGGTGAACTGGCAAGGCAGGACTCAGGAATTCCTGGGCTCTGGAAGGCTTTTCACTGATATAGATCCCAGCAGAGTCACAGCCTATTGACACAGTGCTCCAACACAGTGGTTTCTCATTGTCCTTTGTCTCCAAAGCATATAAAAACCCTTGGCATTGGTGCTTGGATTCTTTCCTCTCAAGATAAATGGAACTTCAACGATCTACTACCCACAAGCAAGTTATCCTAGTATTTTTGATCTCTGAGTTACGTTTCCTATTCTCTAGCCTCTATGGCGTGTTCTCTGCATTTCATAAAAAGCCCCCTGAGGAAAGAAGAAAATACTTGGGGTTCCCCCAAATCCCAGCCCATATAGTTACAGGGCCCTAGACTGCTGAGTGCCTCAAGAAGAAAGAAACACAGTGGGTCCTACCTTGTCCCTCTCATCATACCTTTCCCTCCAAAAACATACGCCCAGCCTTGAAATGTCACCCATGAACCTTTCCCAAGTTCCTGGAAGTTTGGGAAGTGTCCTGTAGTATATTCTACCACCACCATGGGGTATTTACAGATTAGCAAATTAAATGCACTGAGGATTCCTACAAATGAGAACCATTTCCTTGTACTTAACTCCAACAATCAATAGGTTTATAGCATGGATGGAATATAAAGACAGAGGAGAGAAAGGCCGCTGCTGCTGCTGCTACTTCTGCTTCTGCAGCTGCTTGCTGCCTGCCATGCCATGAACTGTTTCTCTTCTCTGAGGCCCCTCTACCATGACTCCCTACCGTGGAGCAGCCAACTATGGACCAAAACCTCTACAAACTGTGAGTTGAAATTAACCTTTTCTCCTTTAACTTGTAGGTATTGGGTACTTTGCCCCAGCAAC
Source organism: Dinomys branickii (assembly GCA_004027595.1). Taxonomy (NCBI): domain Eukaryota; kingdom Metazoa; phylum Chordata; class Mammalia; order Rodentia; family Dinomyidae; genus Dinomys; species Dinomys branickii. The sequence continues at coordinate 28,714 of PVLD010011342.1, forward strand.
AAAAAAGTAACCAAGACACTTAATATCTGGTAAAATCTGTGGAGTGAGAATTCTCCTGAACCCAAAGATAATGCCTCACATCTATGTTTTCAATTTTGTGTATGCTTTGCCTGGATTCTTTATGCCCCACCCAGTTTAATTTGACATCTGTCAGTCTCATCATAATATTTGAAGTATGTTTTATAAAGTGCTCTACAAAACTGCTCTACAAATTGCCAACTTGACCTCATCATGAAGGCTGTGATGACATCTCAGGCTGAATGCTGACTTGACTCTAGAGTTAGGGTATTTCATAAGTCACTGAGAAACTTTTCACAAAGACACACAGGTTTAGAAAGTTAAGGCAACCTACTCTTTGAAATGCATTTAGAACTTCTTGCTGCGTTATTTCACTACTTAGTTAAAATACTATGTCTGAAGAAAATATATGTAATTTGCATTGTCAGTATCAAAAAATGACAGTAATTGTAATTCCCCTGAGTGGAACAATCTGTTATAAAAGAAATGTTAATACTCTTAGAACTCTAAATGCTTTAGAGGGTGTGGCGTATCCTACAATGTGTCTCTTGGGTTTGAATGCTTTCCTTCACAGATGGTACTGACTTTATAATCCTATTCACAGCCCTGGAGAGCCCGGTTTTGAATGTGTCTCCTAGGATGGATATTTGGTGCCACTTACTGACCCTACAGAAGGAAGGAGCAAGGTAATCATTTTTGACTCGTGATTGATCGGGTAATCCTCTGTGTTATCAGATCCCCTAAAACCAGAGGGTGGAAAGGATTTTTCTCAGCTTGAGTTCGATACGGCTATTACAGATATGTGGGCACTAAATTAGAGATGAATGTGTGCTCCGAGGTGTATATCATGCCTGGCTCTCATGGTGTAAGCACTGTGGAGCAGAGAGGAGCAGCTGCAAATCACTGCCTGACACTGTGCTGGCAGAGAAGCCGCAGGCCACGTGATGGCCAGAGACAGGGCAGTCATAGCTGAGAATGGAGAAGAGGACTAGAAATCGGTATTTATGGCCCAGTTTGCCCCCAAAGTATAACTCCTACAAAGAGTTTCAAAATTGTCCATTCATTGTTTCTGTCAGCCTTTTTAGGGCCACTGAAAGGAAGCCTGCTGTTGCTGACAAGATCAAAAGGACCCTAGATAAGGGGCCAAAACACACAGCACTATGGGCTGGCCCTCTGTGACGTCAGGAAGAGAGAAAGGAGGGAGGAAAGGAAAGGGGGGAGGAAGGGAAAGGGAAGGGAAGGAGTAAGGGGGAAGAAGAAGGAAGGAAGAAGGACAGGAAAGGAAGGAGCTTTGCACAAACACTACCACCACCCCTGAAATCAAAGTGCACCTCTGCCCTAGCTTAAGCTTCAGGGCAAGAGACCCTACCAAGTTCCCCACAGCATCCACTGGGAGGACAAATCTTGCCCTGACATGCTGCCAGATTAAGGGACCAAGGTAGAGTGTTGTTCAGGTTTCCCCAGGGCCGGAGCAGGGCACACACTGGAGGCTGCTTCCTGCACATATCCCACTGGTGTCCCAGCCCCCATCCCTGAAAGGGATGCAACTGTCATGGACCCCTTTAGCCAGAAGGGCATGAAGCGCTGCTGTCCCCCAGCAGCTGGAAGAACTGAGGAACAGTGGTTGAGCTGGGTCTGCAGTTTTAGCAAACCATCCAGAGCTGCTGATATCTCAGAAAGACTCTCCAAGGGTGTCACATGCACTTCATACAGGACAATTGATCCAAATCATTGCCAGAGGAGGACCAGCTGAATAGTTCATGCAGCGCAGTGTTAAAATGTGGGGTTCCTTGTTTTAAAAGTACTATAGTAAGAAATTCCAGAGCAGAGCAGAGAACATGAACATGGGCTGGTGGGCGGGGTGAGCCTGGGCATGTGAGACTCTTCAGTTGGGAGGCTGAGTGTCCCCAACTTTCTTTTTTTTTTTTTTTTTTTTTTTTTTTTTGCGGTACTGGGGATGGAACTCAGGACCCTGCGCTTGCTAGGCAAGCGCTTATTCCACTGAGCTATATCCCCAGCCCCTGTCCCCAACTTTCTCCTTCATTCTCTGCTCCCCTCCCCTCTCCTCCCTCTCCAATGTGGCAGCCCCTACATCTCTGTTTTCCCTGTTTGTACGATGTCTCCCACATTCTTTTCCAAGCCCGCTTTGCAGACTCCTGCTGCCCTCTCCACACCGTTCCACCCCTGCTCACCATCAGGGACCCATGTGGCCTCCTCCTCCTTGACTGCCCTGTTGACCTGACCCAGACTCAGGGCTTCATGACACTGCTGCTACCTGGACCCAGGCTTCCCTACACAGAGAGGCTCAGGTAGAGGCCTAAAATACCAAAGAGCTTGTGCTAGTCTTTTCTGTATTAACAATTGTTCACTGCTGACATGTATCACTGTTACCAGAAGCTGTTACTAGAGCATGTGTATCATCCCTAAATGCAGTGGTCTCTGACCTCTAGGAATTTCTACTCTAAAGCAGACAACAAAGGTGCTGACAAAAAAGCAGCTATTGTGCACCTACTGTGTGCTAGGAAGCACGCTGACCCTGTCCTACACACCACCTCCTTTAGACCTGACAGTCACCTGAGGTGCATTCCTTGCTGTTTCCCTGTGCCTCTGAGGACCTGGAGCCAAAGGTGGGTGGCTTGTCCTAGTTCATGCCCTCACCATCTGCTTTCTCACCCAGGTTCCCAGGACTCCAGAGCTAACGCTGCCCAAATGGGAACAAATAGCTTTCGTCCCCATGCCAGGCATACATAGCCCTCAGTTACCACCTCCTGTAGGGCCAGAAATGAAGCTCAGTGGCACAGCGCCTGCCTGGCAAGTGCAAGGTCCTAAGTTCGATTCCTGGTACCCATAATAATGATAGTAATAATAATAATACCTACTGAAGAAATGAATGTGTTATCTATTATTAGGTGAAAGAAAGAGATGAAGGTGGAAGATAAACATATATGGAAAATAATTGGCCAACTTTAGTGAGAGACAGAGCAAGACTGCAGAAGAGTTGTGTACAATTTCCAGTGCTGTATCAAGCCTGCAGTTTGTGCAGTTTTAGCAATTGCTGAGCACCCACTTAATTTTAGGGGTCAGAGTCCTGTCCCATTTATCTTTGTATTCTTGCAAAACCAGCATGGCACCAACTAGTTATTCAACAAAATATTTCTTTAATTCAACCAATTTGACTTGGATTACATTGAATTAAATTAGAACCTTTAAGAACCTAGCTTTACATTCCTGGTACCATAATAATGGGTAGAATAATAAAAGTAGAATGTACCCAGGGCTTTAAAAGTAGAGTAAATAGGTTCACTCATTCTCCAGAAGTATACAAAGTAACTGTGGACACAGCCCGAACAGCCTCGGTCCAAAAGACCCAGGGGAGTGTCCTCTACACACCCAGCTTGAGCCACCCTGTCCTCCAGTGGTGACGAAGGGATGGAATGAAGCCTAACTGCTGCTATTCCTCCTTCATCAGGTGCACACATCCCCTCACAGACAAATGCACGCAGACATGTGCACATAGGATTCCACAGTAAAAGCACACGTGTGCATGCTCACAACCCTGAAAAGGACTTTGTAAGTTTTTTACTTGAACCTTTACCATGTCCAAAGGACACTAAGGCACTAGGAGTCCTGCTTGGGTCTATAACCTGTCCCCACACATTTTGTGGGTGGTTCTTGCCTCATCAGAGAGCTTCAGGGCATTCTCCCCATGGCCAGGGCTTTAGCTACAGCCTCTGTCTCTCACATTCTCTTCTCATCTCCAAATATCCCACTCTCTTTTCAACTCTTTCTTTCCTCCACTCTTTGCTATTTGGCTGTCACTGTGTCTTTTATACAGTTCTGCTCCTAAGACGGAACTGCCAAACTGTGAGAGTGGAAGGAGGGACAGTGGGTGGAGAAGCAGCCATCAGAGAGTCTGGTTCTTTATTTTAAAGAAACAGTTGACATATTGCCCTGTAAAGGTTAACTTCCTGTTACACTATCTCATATGCCACATAGTCTCCAAATTTTCTTGAAGATGATTTACAAACACACCCTTCCACTGCTTTATCCATGAGAAAGTCACGCTCCAGGAAGGAGGAGAGAAGACAAAACACTCCCATCCAGGAAACACTATGTGCATTAAACTAATTGAAATGGATATTTATTAGTTTGTGGCAACCTAACACCAGTCTTGCTTCTTTTAGTAATAGCATCCCAGTCTTCCTTTAGGGTTTTTGGAAGAACTTCAGGTGTTCTTGACATCTCTTGAGCCACCAAAGTCATAAAGTGTTTGAATTTGGAAAGTCATCAGTGTAATTTTTTTGTCCTAGTCCAACTTTTCTGGCCAAGTCTCTAGGATTTTTCTGGTTTTTTTAACTGTGCTACTGACTTGGACGGCAAACCAGTGTTCACTTTTCTCATGTGTACGAACATATGACCAAATGCTCCTGATCAGGACAGGAAGGTCCCTGATACAGAAGGAGGGCCTTGCAGCAAGATGAATCCCCACAGAGCGGCTCCTGGCACTGTTGGCTGAAAGCGCGTGCTCACGGGCCCTGTGAGGGAGCCCTGCCACTGCACATGTGGCAGAAGGTGAACCGGGGAGAACAGGAACAAAATGAAAGATGCAGCTGCCTACCGACCACCCACAGGACGCTCCTCGGTGTTGCAGACCGGTGCCCGGGGTCTCTCTTCTAGGATGTCTTTGGGGCCTTGAAAACTTATTAAGGCAGAAGGCACTGTGCTCACTGCTTACTTAGATGTTTTCTTTCCTTTTCCCTCTGTTGTTCTCCCTCTCGTTCTCTATTTCTCTCTGTCTCTCTCTCTCCCTCCCTCCGTCCCTCCATGCCATCCCTCCTTCTCTCTAGGGCCAATTCTACCTCTAGGGAATGGGTCCCAGGATAAACAGGCAGTTTCTTTATCCAACTAACTTCCACAGAAGCTTTCCCTTTCTTTACCTCAAGGGCTTGTCACCAAGAGTAACCAGTGCAAATGTAAGGGTATGTAGGGAGCCCCAAGAGATTTAGGGCCCAGAGGACTCAACTAGCAGCAACACTGAGCTTGGAGATGTGTTTCAGCCTGCTCTACAGATAATTATGAGTCTGGACCCTTCTTGAAGGAAATCTGAGAGTGTCCAAGAGAAAAATCAAGGGAAGGCATAAAGAATCTCTTTAAGAACTTCTGATTGGTTTTCTCTTTTCTTACATTGAAAGGAGAATCTGTGTATATTTCTGCAAACAGCCTGTCTTTCATGCTCCACCTGGTGACCAAAGAGATGAGTGTCCTTTGTTAGGAAAATGAAGAGGGCAGGGAGGGGAGAGAGAGACAGAGACAGAGACAGAGACAGAGACAGAGACAGAGTGAGTGAATAGTAACATAAGGTTTCAAAGGTGTTGCTTTTCCATCTAGGCACCGGGAGATTATGGCTGGTGGTGTCAATGTACACACATTCAAGATTCTGTCCACTACCATGGTGTCCCTCCCCCCACTTGAGCTTGGTCAGCTTCATCTCCTTTAGAATCTAATCAATTACTTTCTCCCTGCTTGGTCCTCCAAAGTGAATTGACTCCTTTGACCATTTTCACAGAGGAGCACTCCCCTCTAAGGTATCCTTTAAGCTCCTGTCACATTACAATTTTGCAGGTATTTGTGTGATTACTTGACTACTGTCAGTCTCGCCCTGCCTAGAAAATAATTTCCAAAAGGACAGGGAATATGTCCTTTCTTTGTATTTGCTTTTGGGAATCCTTATGCCTAGTACAGTAGCTGATATTTTGAATTTTTTTTTTTTTTTGGCGGTACTGGGGATCGAACTCAGGACCCTGCGCTTGCTAGGCAAGCGCTTATTCCACTGAGCTATATCCCCAGCCCCTCAGTAGCTGATATATAGTAGATGTTCAGTAAATATTGGTTGACTCAATGAGCGAATGAATAACTAGAAAATAAGCAGATGGATGATGTACTTATTTCCTAAACATCTGTGGGCCAAAGCCCTTTGTAAGAGGAAGGTGACTTTGCTGGGAATCTTAGGCATATGTTGTCACCTTTTCTCTCTGTTGATCTGGCTGTCACTTGGTCAGTGTCATGGTTGTTCTAGGTGATAATAAAAAGTTCTTGAGCCAATTTAATTGTTCAAATTGACCATCAATAAATATTAATAATTAATATTAATTATGACAACTGCAACAGTCTAAACAGATCACATATATTTAAATTGAGTTAGTAATGGTTCCTTAAAATTAAGACTACTAAGTCATTTTGGAGGAGATTGATAATTTATTACTTTTAAATGTAGCAAATGAAGGGAAAGACACTAATGTTTATCTTGCTACTCCTATACGATCTGTACTAGTGGCAGCCTTTTAGAGACTGAGTGCCAAACTTCAACCCAAAACCCATCTATTTATCGCAAAGTGCCAAGATTGCAATTAAACCTGAATACAAAGGTTTTAGTTTAGGAAAAACATCTTTACATTAACATCGCTTGTCTTAAAAGAGAAACAATAACACGTGTGCCATGGGTTCTCTCCCACTGATACCATTGTTAAACCACAGATTAGAGATTTGACTTTGTAGAAATATACCAACAAAATAACATAATTTCCAAATATTACTGTTTTGAAATCTTTGATCAATTTGCAATGGCAAGCAGATACACTAAAGAGACACCCAGGATTTGGAGGCAGATTTATTTACATAGAACAGCACTGATCGGGATCATTCCCAGAAGATCAGACACTGATTGATGGCGATCTATGGCTTATATGAGATAAGCCAGCAGGAAGTAGAGAGGCAGAATGGCTTGTCAACTAGGGGTTGGTTTATACAATGTGCATTGTACTGACCAGCTATGCATCACAGTGACCAGCCATTTCTAAGAGACAGAAGCAACAGAAACTGGAAAAAGAGCTAGTATCTGGGCAGCTAACAAAGTGAAGTGTACTGGTTCGGGGGCAGAGGGGGCATTTTCTGCTACAAATTAACTGGTCATAATAGTACTTATGTCCCAGATCAATTACATCAGATGAGAGTCTATTTCTTTAACATCTTCTTGAAATTCAAGGACCTTTTTGGCTGCCTGGGTTAATGGAAAGACTTTACCATTTTTTTCCAGAAACTACCACCCAGCTCCATGAAGCCCAAAATTGAGAAATAGCTTCAGAGGTTCTGGAAGTGTCCCCTGTGGAGCTTACTTTTTCTATAAAGAGGTATGGCAAGGAGTATTCCCATGGGCTAGAGAGGGAGAGACAAATCCCCCATTTGCTTTCTTCTCTCTTTGCTCTTTGACCCATGCTGTTGTACACAGCATGGGATGATCCACCTAAAACTCTGAGCAAGTGTAAAATTATTCTCTGATTGAAGAAGCTGTGTCTGGCAGAGGACATGGGGATGCCCTAGGTGTTTGGTTGATTGTTGTCATTGCTGTGACTGCTGTTTTCACTGTCCTTCTGCTGCATGACCTGGACAAGGCAGCAGCCCCAAGAATTGTGAGCCAGAGTGGAAGAAGTAAAAATACAACTATCTGAATGGAAGATGGAAAAGGGGAGCCATAGGGAGCCACAGAGTAGCAAGGTGCTCATGAAGAAGGATCTTGGGAAGATGAACCAGGAAATTGTTTATGAATTCCTAGACTTCCCACCAAGTGGCTCATGCATAGATCTTGACCCTAAACAGTACACCCTAGTCAATCCCCCAGGTCCCAGACTAGTTGCCAGTTGGTACATAATGGTCTATATAGCACTACTAAGTCATTGGGAAGGATCTTGACATTTGAACCACGATCCTCATATGGCTGGTTGGGCTTTTGACCTGAATCTAACCAATTTTAAATATCTGCTGAAACGAAGCCATCAACAGATTCATAGGATTTCAATAAAACCTCAGATCTCGTAGCATAATACTCAGAATGCCCACCATCTAATGACATTACTCACTTCATGAGGAACGAGAAAGATTTCAACTCAGTAAAGTAGACAGTCCAAAAAATAGACAAATACAAAATGGGCAACTGATTTTTTACAAAGATGCACAGGCATTTCAGTGGGGAATGGTAGTTTTTTTCAACATAGGATATTAGAATAACTGGATAACCACATGAGAAATAAGTAATCTGCAGTGTAAAACTATATTTGTCACATGAAAATTAACTGAAATGGGTCATAGATTTAATCAAACATAAAACTTGTAGAAGAAAACATAGGAAACAGCAACTGTGACCTGAACTTGGACAAAAAGTGATTATACATGACAATAGATGACAATTTATAAAGAAATCATAAAACTCAACAGGAAAACAAAAACACTTAAAAATATATCATAGAATTGAAGAGATACTTCGCCAAGGAGATATACAGAAGAGAAATACATGAAAATGTTCAACATAATTGGCCATTAGAGAAACACAAATTAAACCACAATGAGAGACCACTGCACTTCTGCAAGATTAAAATTAGCATTTTGATAAATTCAAATGTTGGCATTCACTTGTATCAAGTGGAATGCTCGTCCATTGCTGATTGGAATGAAAGACGTTACAGCCACAGTAGAAAACAGCTTGGTGATTTCTTCTTACATTATACACTACTTGCTGTATCACCCACAAATCCTACTTCTATGTATTTACTCAAAAGAAATGAAAACTTACATTCACTCAAACACTTGAATATGTACAGTACTTCTCTGTGTATATGGCTCCATTCATAATCGCTGAAAACTAGAAACATCTCAAATGTCCTTAGCAGGTGGATATACAAACAAACTGTGATACATCTCTATGACAGAAATACTACTTAGCAATAAAAGAAAATGCTGTGGATATTCACAGCACCGTGGATGGGTCTCCAGAGCATTGCAGTGAAGGAAAGCTAGTCTGAAAAAATTACCTACTTGATAAACCCATGTACGTGGCATTCAACAAGACAAAACCATAGTTATGGAGAAGGGATCAGAAATTGAAATACGTTAGAGATCAGGAGAAAGCCCAACTACAAAGGGATAACAAGGGAATTTTTTGAGAAATGGAATCATTCAGTGTCTTGATTGTGATGCTCATTATAAGAATTTATACATGTGTTACCATTCATACAGCTGTGTACCAAAAATGGTCATTTAATATTTTAGAAAGCCTGAAAGTTTATAGATACATAAACATGGACAGACTTATAATCCTAACTTCTACACCAACATATTCTGATACGTGCTGATGCTCTTTTTGGTACTGTATTACAAACCTGTGATGTGTTTACATTTATCTTATCGAGGAGAACCACCAATAGAAAAAGAAGCACCCCTTTCTCCAACGCTCACAAAATAAATGTCAGCCTACTTAAACTTGCTCTTCAGTGACACCATCTTTAGGGTAATGAAATAAACACTGAGGAGCGCTCCATTTCAACACAGCTAAATGACACCATGAATTACCATTTTCCTACTATCTGAGACAAAAACTTCCCAGAATGCAATAGGATAGTACCTGGAAGGAGATGCTGACAAAAAAGCCTGACCACAAGACAGTTCTGTGAACTCTATAGCAAATGGCACTTGCACCTGAGTGAGAGGACTGAAAGTCACTACTACCCTAACCCTAACCCTTACCCTAACCCTAACCCCAACCCTAACCCTATTCTGAAGAAACCATATTTGGAAAACTTTAAATATTGCGTGCAATGGCAGTGCTCTCAGTGTGTGTTCCTAAATTCTTTGGTACTGCTCCCTTCAAGAGGTGGAGCCCAATTCCTCTTTCAGCGGGAGTTGAATTCAGTGACTTGCATTTAAGAATAGAATAAAAAGGAGGTAGAGGGTGTGCAACATTGGGGACTAATTTATAAAAGCCACTGTGATGTGTCCTCTTCTCCTCTCCTCTTCCCTCCCCACCTCCCCCTTCTCCCTTGTCCTCCCCACTTTCCTTCTCTATTCTTTCTCCTGCAAACTCCTCTTCTCTCTTCTCTGCTCTCCTCTCTATTCCCATCTCCTATCTCTCCGCTCCTTCAGGGACACCCCTATTTCACAACCCCTAGAAACTAGAAGATAAAAATTGGTTTTTTTTTAACTGCTCTGTTTTGGGGTAACCTGTTACACAGCAGTAGATAACTAATGCAACAACCATGCTTACATTAAATTGTTTTTTTAATTTATAAAGAAATAAAAAGGAAGTAGAAGCAGAAGTTGCAATCCTGCCTCAGTTCAACATTTTTTTTATCAAGCCAAGAAATACTTAAGTTATCTGGATTCTACCCCTGGAAGCTAGGATGTTTCCTACAAATGATTTTTGAAAGTCATTCTCTTCTTATATAGACATTCTCAGGTTGATCTTCCATGTGGCAGTTATAAAAACTACCCAAATATCATCACCTACTTACTACATGGATTCCCAAACTTCTAATTTGTGAAGCTACCTTTCAAATAAAGTACTTCATATGATTTGTCCAAGAACAGACCTGAGCAAAGGACTAGGCACCAGATGGAATTGATAGACAAACATAGCAACAGGCTGCTATGTTTTTTCTATTAATCAGTACACACCGAGCTCATAGCCAAGTCAAAAAGACCAAATAAAAATAAAAACCCAGCACTGATATTGAAAGCATTCCTCAGTTTCTCTGCAGTCATGAATAAGGAACTTTGGTTTCACTGAGCATGTGCTATGAGACTGCTCTAACAGCACTATGTGCCGTGCACTGCTCTAAGAGAAGAGTATTTGGTGTTCATGTCTTTCAACACTTTAGATAGAAAATCTGCCCAGAAACTTCCAAGTCAGGGAACACTTGAACTTGACAGAAAAATATACTTGGTCAGCACTGGTTGTTGCTTTCTTTAAGGGAAAAAATTGAAAATATAGGCTCACAAGGGTCAGACAGTCATTATTTGAATCTGACTCTTAGAAAACATAATACATGCTATTTCCTCCATCTAAATTGCATTACTTTGCCCAGTCACCCGATGGGGCCCAGGATAGGTGTTTTTCTGATGTAGATAACTACCTGAGTTTCTAAGAGCACATTTATTTAAAAGTGGGGCCCTGAAGAACACCAACAGTGACAGAAAAATGATATTTTTCTATACCCTCAGCATCATAGAGAATAGTTCTGCCAGAAATACTTGATAAAAAACAGGGAAAAACTTTATTATTAAACACACACAGTGCTATTCAGCAAAATCTACTGATGATGGCAACTTCCAAAACTAGGCCTTCTAGCGAGTCTCATTCTGAACTAGGCTTTTAAAAACCTCAAAACATTTTATATATTGAGCTATTTTTGTTGCTTATTTTTATGCCAATAAGAGGAAAGAAATTTAAATATCCAATAAATAAGAGCTACCAAGGAAGTAGATAGATAGTTCAACAAAGAATAGTCAAACAGAGCCACAGTGCGATGTGAGCTTGCAAGATAGTTTAACAAAGCTCCTAAGGTTAGCTAATTACAAAGCTCCAAAGGTGTGATAATCAGCCAGCCTAAGCTTTTAACAAAGCAACACCTGGATGTCCCAGCCAAAAGAATATCTAATATTGTCTTTGTGTGAATAGCCTGCTGCTTGAAACAGAAACTGTATCCAGACTTGAATATTTCCAATATTCTTTGGAAATCTCCAAAGGAAGGACATTAGTGTCTCTGCTTGATCCAAAACAACATTCTTCATAAAAGTCTGTAGTGTAACAATTGAAAATCAAAAGGGACATCTTTTATAAATTTACGATGGCCACAAATTTCAGGGAAAAAGAAAATATGCCTGTTGAGTCAAGAAAAATATGTTTAATGACCCATTTTATTTTGAGGAGACACAGATTTTTCATAGCTTAGAAAAGAGAGAAAAACAAATATCCATTTGAAAGAAGATAAAAATGTTTGCACAACTAACCTGTTGCAATGTCAGTGTGAGTCTTTCTTCTTAGAGCAGAACCAGTTTACTCACTGTGCTCCCTCTATGGGGCAATCCTCCCCTCTCTCCTTGCCAGATACACCCATCACCTCTCTCCATGCCAGTGGCAAAGCTTGGCTCCTCCCTTCCCATGGTAGCACCTGCTGGGATCACACCCCACTCCTGGATTTACCCAGCACATTAGTGCTTCATTTCCATAGATCATCAAGTAAATGGGTTATAAACACCTGTAAGAGCAGAATCACTAGACCTCTAGGTGTCTAATTACAAACAGTTCAGTAACATAGGGGAGAAGAACATGACTTCATTTCCTGTATATAAAAGTCTCAGTGGCCACTCAGACAAATCTGAATTCCTCCTGAGCTGAAGTGGGGAGTACCTATCCCTTGAGGCAGTATATTCCACATGTTGACAGTTTTAATCCTCAGAAAACACTTGTTTAAACTAAGCAGAAATGTGTTGCGTGGCATTTCTACTCATCAGGTGGAACAAATTCCATCCTTGTCTCTATTATAGTCCTTCGGCAAGTGGCAAGTTTAAGTTTTATTCACAAACTTCTCCATTAGGGTCCCTAGAGAGTGCTTTTGCCATGAAAACTTCAACATCCCCTTGTCAAACATACTGAAGGAGGTTCTGTGAGTCGGGACCCTAGTATCTGCCTAGGTGGAGGCAGGGTCCAGATGATTCTTAATCTTACCACAGAAGTAGTGTTAGTCTCACCACTTAATTCTCAATGGGCTCCTTTGAACTCAGAACATGTTCAGTAGTGCAGATATGGTCTAGGTATTATTTTTGGAAGCATACTGTTCAAATGACAACAAAAGAAACACAGTTACACTTTCAGAATGACCTCAGTCAGAGCTCCCAGAGGAGTATTTGTCAGGTGTAGTGGCATTATGACAGCAGGATGCCTTGTGCTAGGGTTTGTGTCTAGATGTCCCCCCAAAGCCTCAGCAGAGGTGGTTGAATACGAGCGTGTGATGCTGGGATTAAGGATGTGTGATTAATAAATCGGTCCACTGATTGGTTTGGCATAGTTCTGGTTAGAGTTGAGGGTATGAATGGTACACCCACCTTAGGGGGAGTAACCTGCATACAGTATAAGAGACAAAATGAGCCCTGTCTGCTCCCTTGGGGCTTTTGCTACCTTGCGGGGGCCATGAACTATCCTCTACGACACCACTCTGTCTGAGAACCAGCCAACTGTGGACTGAAACTCCCACAGACTGTGAGCTAAATAAACCTTTCGCCCTTTAACTTTAGGTGTTGGGTATTTTGTCCCAGCAATGAGAGAAAATTAACTAAGACACGTCGGTAAGTGCCCACAATGTGATAGGCAGCACACTGGCTGGCTTTAAGAGTCTACCCGTCTCAAGTCTCTGGGGCCTGCAGACTCACTGCTACGCCTCCATCCTGCAGAGAAGACGAAGGCTGCAAAGGAAGGATTTACTTGTTCAGTATCCTGGAGCTGGGAAAGCAGAACCAGATCTTTCTGACCCCAAAGCCCTTCTTTTCCATTTCTCCTCTACAAGCACCAAAAGAATCACACTTGAGTTCTTTGATATTGATTTCTTCTCAATATTCTTCATTGATATGGTCCCTAAAAAACCCTTGCCGAGACGTGTGAGGGGATAACATACAAGAGAGACTGACTCCTTTTGTACGCTTGTCTTTAGCTCATTCACCAGATTCCTGAGTGACATATATAAGATGAAATGGACATTTTTATGGTATGACTGACAATTACCTGCCTTTTCCCTGGCTCAGGATTCTTAACTCACCCAAGTGGAAGGAATGTGAGAAACACTTAAAATGATATTTGAGGGATTCGATGTGAACTTCAGAGATATAACCCCACAATAGTGCACAGGATTGAAATTTTCCCTCCTAACACCCATCTGTCTACAGTGCTATTTTTAATCTCCTTCCATGGCACCAGGAGAGAAATACATAATGGAAATAACTTTGAGTAGCAGTAGGTAGGACAGAAAAGTGCCATGTAGTAGGAGAAAATGCCAGCCTGGGAGATAAAACTTTTTAATTGGCTCATCTCTTCATACTCTGGGGCAATCTCTGAGCAAGCAGGGAAGTCAGAATTGTCACCTAGGTGGGTGACTCCATCCAACCTCCAACTTTATGATGGGAAACTCCAAGTAAGCCAAGACACATACACAAACAACTCATATCTTTATTTAGAAACTCTTATTCCACCGTTGAAAGTTCCTAATCAAGACAGCCAGTGGCTTGGTAGAGATGGAACTGTCAAACAAAAGATAAATCACACAATTAAGAGAGATTGGAATCCCGGCTCCTCAGGCTTTCATTCCCACATGAGCCTGAGGGCCCTTGCTTCTCCCCAGTACACCTTTATCACCACATTGAGCAGACCAAGCAATCTCATTTCAGCCCAGGGGCCCATGCAAGCCTCATGAATGTGATGGGGACACAAGAACCTCCCACAGTGCCTACAACAATAATGAAGTGAACTTTGTTCCATCGGAAATTTCTTGTCCTGTTCTCCTGAGAACAGCAAGGTAGCCAGAATAATGGCAGGAGGTGACACTACCTTAGAAAAATCAGAAAACAAATAATGCCCGGTGCTATGTTTATTTGAAGTCATAGCCATGTTACATTAGAGTAAATGGACTCTGCTAGTTTCCATTCTGGACTCTGCTAGTTTCCATTCTGGCAGAGCCAAATTGGAACTCAGCAGCAGTGCTGTGAAAAATCTTTGCAGCTATTTCATGAGAAAAAACGAGGCCAAAGGCAGCAGAGGCTGAAAGGTCTCCTAAAATGAATGGTGCCCTCTTGAATGGCGTACCGTAACATCTCCACAATTAGATGGATTCGAGGTTACAGTCTGCCACAGACAGCCATGGGACATCCACTGGTAATCACACATTTTGTTTTATGGACAGGTAACAGCAGCCCTCAGATGAGATGAGCCTCCCCTCTACACACACATTACATGAAATCAATACTTAATTACAGCAAGGCTGCCTGTGTCGCTGGCAGTCGGTTCTGGTGAAGGGTGGTACGAAGCTCCCCCAGGTGCTTAAGGAGACTCAGAGAGGGCTGGGATATGATGCAAAGTAGCACCCACCACACCGATCACTTCTGAGTTGTAGATTTAATTCACTACCACTTGAGCACCAGGCTCGAGCTGAAGACCATCTATGAGACACAAATAATTATGCCCTTAAGAGGAAGATCAGGTGTTGCCTAGATGGCAGTTGCTAGAATGTTCTTCAATCACATTGAAAAGCCTCAAGTGGAATGTAGGGAGACACACATCTTGGAATGTCCCTAAGGAGAAGCTGTGGGGCAGAGGGAAAGGACAGAGAACACAGAATTAAGTGACCTGGGTATGAGTGCCAGCTCCCCTGCCCCTAGCAAGCTACAAAATGCAGCTTGAGCTACTTATCCATAAAACAGATAAAATACAGTCTGTTTAAGACAGGGAGCCACCGCGAAGCTTGAGTGAGGTGCAGAAAGTGTTTCATAGGTTAGTAACCCCCAGACCATTGTTTGAATGTTTTTATTATTACTTTAAGAAGTAATAAGGCCTGAGTAGACACTTTCACGAATAATCTAGAAGAAGTAATAGTTTTATTTACTGAGTTCTCAGTGCAGTGTTAGACAAGGTCACACTGAAACACACACAAGAAAGAACACAGGTGACTGCACTTAGAGGAAAGATTCTGAGTAGAGCCAAAGACATAGGCAGGAAGACCCAGAGTTCATTCCATAATCCTTCTATGCCATGCTCGTGCAACTCCACGCCAAGGAGCATTCTGCTTGAAAGATGTGTATTATTACTCCAAGAATTTTCTTGCTGTCCTTTGTTAAAATTTTCAGTGTATGGTGTAGGTCCACTTCTCTCTGAAATATATTTCTTCGCTTTTACCTCACAGATGGCCTGTAACTTTATTTATTCAACAAAATACTGAATCCTTCTATAAAAAAGTATAAATTCTGTAAATAAAGCACTAGGATTCTTTTGAGAAATAATTTTAAAGATATTTTAGGGAAGGAGAACTAGACAAATTGAAAGGGGAGTTTCAAGGACTCCTTTATGCAATAGCTGGGAGGTCTTGCATTCATAGGAGTGGGCAGGCACCTGGCCTTACCACTCACCAGTTCGGTGTCTTTGGATGGGTGAGAAGACTTCTCAGGGCCTCAGTGGCCGCAGGAACAACCATACACATGAGGACTTCAAAGGCTTATTGCAGGTTCCATGGGTCAAGACCTGGTCTGCTCTAGCAGGGTGGAACCTCGCACCCTCGCACATACTTAGAGTATTTCCTTCACCAGCCTGTTGGCAATGCCTGTGTTAGGAGGGAACCAACTCATTACTAAGCCAAGTTTGTTGCCTTGACTTGTATCACCTTCCACTGAGCCGGAGAAACTCACTTCATGACTGAGAAACGGCCCCACCACGGAAACAGAAACTCTTTGTTCAATTCTCAAAGAGTTGGCCCCATGTAAAACCAAGACCAAGCTGTCAGACATGAGTGCTCAGGTTTCCCAGAACCAGGCTTTTCCAGGGATGGTTAGGGTAAAATGTATATGAAAGCATCCCTCGTGTTACTGGGTTCCTCCTATGCATTTGCTACTAGGATACACTCAGCAGTGAATGTGCTACTGCTATAAAAAACATGCTTTTCTTAAAGGTCAGGGTACTACAGAATGCATGGCTATTTGTCTCAGCAACTTCCTGTATGTCTGGGACAACATACCCGATAACTGAAATTTAAACAAAAAGAGGTTGCTTCACAGGTTCAGGCCATGGTGGGCTGGCTTCCAGGCAAAAATGGACGGCAGAAAGGCACTGCAGAGGGAAAGGTATCTAGGACGCAGAAAATGAAGGGAAGGGCAGAGAACAAGAGTGCATCCTCCCAGGTCACTCCCACTGCGACCCGCATCCAGCCGGGACCCGTCTCCCATGGAGCACTCACTGCTGGACTCAGCGCACGAGCCCGCGGAGGAGCATAGCACACCCACAACTCGATCACGTCCACGCACACGAGGGTCTGGGGTGGGGTTTCAGATATAATCCATAGCAGTATCACAGCGGGGCACCAGATGACAGTGCTGTCAGACTCTGAAGATCTGCATGAGGTGAAAGCAAAATTATGTGACATAAAATAGGTGAAGCCTCTTTTTGTGTGCAAAGTGGAAATAAAGCAACCGCTCTCCATCAGATTAGAAGTTTGTTGATGATCGCATGCTTTAATTTGAGAGGGAGGGCAAATGAACTATAAACTCAGTGTATGGCTGAGCTACCTAGGGATACTAATCGTAACTGATGAACCAAAGTTCCTCCTCTTTTTGTTGGTATTAATCTTGAGATACATAAATCTTGAATTATACAGGACTTGAGGGACACATCCCTCAAATATAGCACCACCTCTCTGTGTCTGTTTATCATTTAAGAACCAAACACTCAAACAGATGCCTAAAACCTAAGGACTGCTGGGAATCAGCAATGTGGAAAAGATTCCTCAAAAAGAGGAGAGAGAAGATTTTGCCTCACAATGTATGGCCTAAGTCTGGTGACTACATAGTCATTTCTTCCAACTAACCTGTCAAGGACATGCATGCATGGTGTGACGTTGATCTCAGTTTTAAGTTCTTATGGTCAGTAATGGAGGATGCTTGAACAGACAGGAACATGCAGAAGCACTTTAGAAGTATGTTCACACACATTAACATCACTTCTGGTTCCATAATAATTCCGTAAAACAGGCAAGACAGGGGAACTAAGAAGCAAAGAGGATAAGAGGGTTGAAAAACCCACAAAGCTAAGTAATATGAGGTACATGTTTTCTGACTTCATATCAGGACCTCATTACTTTGTACCAAGCTGTGCCTGTATTTTGGAAATTGTCTGAGAGGAGGCAGTTGGCTCCCCTCCAGGTTAGGAAGATCACTTAGGTCGGGGATTCATCCTCACACCAAAGACTGATTACTGCTTGGGGCTGCCCAGAGTGTATCCTTTCAGACATGTCTTTGCCTCACCCCCTGGACACCGGTGATGGAAGTTTCCTCCCCTCTCCTTCAAAGGATGAACATGTAAGTAAATAAATGCTTCCTCCCAGAAATTTCTTTGTCAGTCAAGTGAAGAGAGTAAAAACAGCTGAGGGTTCATCTAGGGAAACTTGTACTCAAATGATGCCACAAAAAACACCTGCTAGCTAGAACTGCCTTGATTCTTGACCTGTTCCAAGCCTGCTTTTTTTAGTGGCCCACTGATTCTATAAGGAACTTGATCCACTCCAACAAAATCCCGCATGGTTAAATTAGTCAAGCCCATTTTGGTTACTTGAAATTAAATAGCTCAACTAATTCTGGAAACACAACTGGATCTACACCTTTGCATATTCACGGAGACCCAGAGAATAAGAGAAATGAGAGGTCTAGTGTGTAACTCTGTGTGTGCTTGTGCATGTACACATGGACATGTTCTTTCTTTCAAAAGGATAGGTTTCATGCACAAGGGAAAATGTCTTGCAATTTTTATTTCTAATATACAATATTTTATAAAGCTATTAAAACTATTTTGCTAAATTTAATTTTAGTGGAACTTTACTAGAAGTTTGAATCTTCCTTTTGGAAGAGCAATTTGACTTAATCTGATGTGTGGTATTTTATATCTTGTTCCTTCATCAGCTGCTTCTCTTATGTTTTTACACAATCAAATGTGTATGATTCACATGTCTTCTTTTTTAGATGAAATATTATCCCAAGCTACCATCAGGCTTCTAGTAATGCATCAGGTATGCCTTTTTTGTTGTTGAAAGCAATGGATAGAAATATTCCCTTTGACTTTGCAAAAGTTGAAGCAGTTACCAAAAGTTGTGGATCAGAAACACCTAAGGTTTTCATCAAACTTAAATCAACTTTATCATATTTTTCCACTCGACAGCTTACTTTCATGATGGCATGCTTTCCCCCATGATCCCAGTAATTCCAAAGCAATTACATTTCCAAGAAAAGAAATGCAATAAGCAAAGTAAATTCATAAAGCAGGAGTCTGAATGTGTTACTGCCAACTTTGGTTTGTTGTCTGGTCCTAGATAATGTACACTGAGAAGCAGGGAGATCATTTATAATCTTCATTATGATGACAGCTGCATATACTGAAAGGCACCCTCCCGTGATTGACGATGCTTTCTAAATTCTTCCTACCTTTCAAAAAACTTGTATTAGGTATCAGCACATGCACAGAGGGTGGCTATCACCTTCAAGTTTATGATCATGTGCCTAGAGGATTTTAGGCAAGAAATGAGCTGAAGTATCTAGATCCCTGGAGGTAATCACATTGATAAGCTGCTTCCCCAAGCTTATTGTTAAGATTTTACCTGAATTTAGATGTATTTAGGTGCCTTTGTTGACACTGAGAAGTTCTAGAAACACAATAAAGAAATTGAGGTTATGGAGGGAAGAAAAGAGAGGGAGAAAAGGAAGGAAGGAAAGACATATTATCTTGTTTTCACAGCAAACATGTAGACTAGTTATCTATATGCCCATTGCAATTAGGAAAATGTCAGTCCCAGACTTCTCCATCACTCGAGCCCTACCATATCTTCTCCTATGATTTTATCAGCTGTTTTTCCCAGCAGTACCCCATAAAAGGCATCACTAGGAAGGTAAATATCAGGTGTTACACAGGGTAGACTTTATCTGGCAGCCTGATGGAGATAAACTTTAAAATCTCATTTGGGGGAATTATCTTTGCTGCTCTTTTCTCTCATTAATGCAAATATTTAAAAATTAACTATATCTACAAAATGTACTTTTGTCAAAAAGGCAGGCAGACTTAATTAAGAATTTAACTGTGAATGTTACTGTAAAAGAATTACAACTGCATCTAATGTGAAAGGTTTTAATTTTCTCCTGTCTAGTTTATTCATTATTCAGGTAAAATTATGATAATCAGGTATTATATGCCAGATTACACAAATGAATGGTATGAACATAGAGTTTTAAAAATGATCACATATTCCAGCTCTTTATTCTTCCAAATTTAGGGAAAGCTCAGGTTATACATATTAATGAGGCTTTACCACCATTTAAATTTGCCAACTAATCATCATTCTGGCTATCATTCTGAAAATACACTTCTATATTCAAGCGACCTGGACAGTGCCAGTGAGCCAACCAACACAGTGTATCTTTATTCCTTACAAATGCCATAAAATGGGTTTCTACAAGTAGAAACCCCCAAAAAAATATAGGAGGCAACTACCATCATTGGAAAGTCTCCCTGCCCTCTCTTGTCATTTTTAAGAGGCCCTCATGTATGTTTCCATGGTAAGCTCTCCTTCCTCCCCAAAGAACTCTCTAACGCTACTGAAAGCTTGTTGCTCATGGTAGACTGTGAATTCACAATACAATGGCCATGTTCCTTCCCTGCTGCAGGACCTACTCATTAGACCACGGAGCTACTGAATGAGTGAATGGGTGGATGGGTGGATGGATGCATGGATGCATGATAGGTGCATGAATGGATGGATGCACAGATGGATACAAGCCTGGATGGATGGATGGATGGATGGATGGATGGATGGAACAAATACTGATTGTGTGTTAGATGTTCTATCTCTGGGATACAACTATCAACATGAAACCCCAGCCCTTATGAAATTCACATTATATTGAGGGTGAGCTCTCATCTCTCATGATAAAATCCCAAGATTTGAGTATGAACCTAATGGAAAGGGACATCTGCCCCTTTTATTTCCATTTCCTGCCTCTTGTAATGTGTGCCTTGTTATTTTTTAGTGGGCAGTCAGGGAGGGGTTTTTTGCCCAACTGCTCCAGACTACAATTTCAAACATATGTCAGTTAATGACAAGTTACTGCTCTTATGTTTTATGTATCATCGTTTTTCTTGTAACTCATTGTTCCTTGGGACCCTCCCATTTCCAGGGTTCTTCCTGGTATTTCTAGGGTTTGTGATCAAACCACTCTCTTTGAGGCTGAAAGGCACCTATATCCATCCTAGCCTGGTTATGGCAACTGATCCTGAGCTATTTCTCTATCTGTCTGAGTCCCTGTCTTGGTGATTGTCTTAGTTACTTTTCTCACATTGCTGAGACAAAATACCCAACACCCAAAATGAAGGAAGGAAAAGTTTATTTCGCTTACAGCTTGTGGAGGTTTCAGTCCATACTTGGCTGGTTCTGAGGCAGAGTGGCACATGGCTGAGGGCAAACATTCATGGCAGCAAACAACCAGCAAAAGGGAGGAATGGCGGCAAAGCAGCCTCTTTCCTTCCCTTACATTGTAAACAGGCTACTCCCACCCAGGGGGTGTGTAGCTCTCACACAGTCTCCACACCCTCCTCTTCCACAGGCTCAGGATGCTATACATAGTAAGCACCCTGGCTTCCTGCTGAGTCACTCAGCCAAACCTCTAGACTCCCCAAGTTGACACAATGTATCGACCATAACAGTGATCTCATTTCATATCATTCAGTTGTGTACTGCAACAGTGCCCTCTGATTATTAGCATTTGCCCAGCTAATCTATAAAGTAACATTCCTACTGTATTGCATTTGGGTCAGTTCCTCACAGCTCTGCATACTGCCTGTAATGGTCTACATGTCTCACCCACCTCCAGTTTATACTCACAGCCACGCCAGAATTATTTTTTATAAAATATGTTTATTAGAGCATCACTCCACTTCCTTAGAGGCTTCCCTTCCTTTATTCAGGAAACCCCTTATCATGTTCCATGAGGCCTTGCAGGCCCCGATTCCAGTGTCAGCTTGGGTCTCCTCTTCCCACTGCTGCCAACACTGTTCTGGCCTTGCTACCCCCAGAACCTGTTGAACCCGTCACTGTCTTACATTCTCTGTACCACAACACCCTTTGCTCAGGTATCCCTGCACGGCCTCATTCATTCTCTGCTCAAAAGTCATTTATCCAAAAATCTTTCTCCTCATTACTCCACCAAAAAAGTCCTGACATACTCTCTCTACTTTCTGGCTTTTTCTTCAAATCATTTTCATTGTATGCTTATTTTCTTATTGTCTGTCTTTCCTCCTGAATACGGACATCATTAGTGAAAATACTTGGTCATTTTTACATCTCTACCTAGGGACCTAAAGCAGTGTCTGGCACATAAATAGTTACTCACTATTTTCTGTTGAATAAATGAAAGAAGAGATAATATATTTCCTTGGTGCCAACATCCCAGCCTAGCTTCCCTTCAGGATATCACCTCTTCCTGAGTTGTTAATATTCTCCTACCCCAACCCAAGTAAATGCCCCAGCAGTACCACTAATGGTCTGGACCCACACTGTCCACTATGGCAGCTACAAGTCAGAAATTGATACTGAGCCCTTGCAATGCAACTAGACCTAACTGAGATGTGCTGAAAGTGTGATGGACACACCAGATTTTTAAAACTTAGCAGGGAAAACAGAATGTAAAATATCTCATCAAGATTTTTTAATCTACTGAGTGTTAAAACAGTACCAATTTTGACATCCTAAAAGAAAATATTATTAAAATTAGTTACATGTATTTCTTTTTATTTTTTAAAGGGCTGTTAGAAAATTTCAAATGATATAAGAGGTTTGCATTTGTGGCTTAGTTTATATTTCTATTGGATACCAAAACTTTAAGACTCTAAAAGAGATAGGCTTTGTGTCAGATAGTCTGCAATTCTGGACTTTTCTATACTAACCACATGACTCTGAGCAAATGCAAATTCTTTGAATCTCAGTTGTTTATCTTCAGTGCATATAACTGAAGTAGCATTGGAGGGTACTTCCGAGAAGTAAGGAATAAGAAACACATAAAGAGGTCTAATGAAGCCAAGCCACTCAGAACAGTCCGCTCCTTCCTCTTCTCCCAGTGAGGAGAAAGCCCTGCCATACTGACAGTCTATTGACCACACATGCAGTCATTTCACAAACATCCTGGAGCACTTACTCTGTGCAAGAAATGGTGTTAGGGGATAGAAGCAGGGAACAAGGTTTTCAAACTTGCACATTGCAGTGAAGAAACATGGGCCATACAGTGTCCTTGTGTTAGGGATCAGAATTGACCCTGGACATGGACATTGCCCTACTCTCCTCCAAGTCCCGAGATGATGCCTCTATATTTCCTTGGCCTTGTTCCTTAGTTATGGCCTGTAGGGAGACACCCCTGTCCACTGCAGGCCTGTGGTGTGGCTCTGAAGGCTGAAGAGGTGAGTACACACAGCTAACAAGCAAAAGCCCTGGCTTCCTAGGTTTCCGGCTCCCTGTGCTGGGTAATTCCCAGGGACACACACTTTTATAAGCTTTAAAGGACATGAACTTACCCCCATGATTAATGTTCCTAGGTCATATATTAACATTTGTGTTTTGCCCTTCAGGTGAACTAAGGAGCTTCTCAGAACTTCGGATTCCTTATCTAAACTCAGACCTCTGTAAAGAGGGCAGCAGTCAGGACTGAGTTGCACAATGCATGGCAGACTTTCACATACCCAAGGGGGTTCACGTAGTTACCCAAAAACCAAAGAAGGAACAATGGCACAAAAAGAGAGAGAGGCTTGTGGCCACCAGTGCCTCCTTCCTGTGGCCTTTTTTTTAACTTTTCTCCAAATAACAACCCATTCATTGGTTTTCCAAACAATTAAGTTACATTTACTAGAGAAGTTTTAGGTTCACAGCAAAACTGAACAAATAGCAGAGATTCTCCATGTGCCTCCTGACTCCGCATGAGCATTCTCCCACCCTATCATTGTCTTCCATCAGAACAGCATATGTGTTACAATATATGAACCTGTACTGACACATCACAATCGCCTAAAGCCCATAATTTACATCAAGAGTACCTCTTGGGGTTCATTATATGGGTTTTAATAAATGTGTGATGATGTATATTGTCATAGTTTGGGGGTTTTGTAAAGGAAACAATATAATACAGGACACGTATTTTATAAGATTATGTATAATCACCCAAAGAATCATGTACAAGAGAGTACAGAAAATCTGTCAACACACTAAAGACCAAAGAATCCAGGTGAGGGCCTGGATCCCACAATAATGTCCTTCATGAGTTCAGTTGAAGACCTAGAAAGCCCATAACAATGCCTCCTGTGAGTCAAAATGGAGGCCCAGAGCCCATGATGATGTCTCATGCAAGCCTGTTTCATGGATCTGCATTGGGAAGCCCCAAAGGTCAGTGGTGGAAGCTACAAAGTCTATACCAGTGGGATAAAGTATCTGTGCTAGCAGGCTGAGGGATCTACACTGGAGCCAGGAAACAAAACTCAAAATGAGGACCAGAGCTTGCCTAAAGTGAACTGAAGCCATTCTCAGAGACAACAAGGTCAAAAGTTCCTTGGACAATGGAAACAGCTGAGTTCATCAGGAAAGCCAGCATGACGAGCTCCTCCAGGAGAACCAACAGCTCCTTATGACTCTCAGCTTCCAACAGGCTTGCAACAGTTTCTAACAGCTCCCAACAGCCTTTTTCAGCTCCCAACAACCTCTCTCCTTTTTTTGTGTCAGAGTTATGAGAGGAACACATATAGCACAATATGTACAAATGTTTAAAAAATTACAAGATTGCCTTACAACGATCAGCCAGGGTTGGATGAGGAAGTGTGCAGAGGGTGTCTGCACACTGGAGATCCTGCACATCTAACCTTAGTATTTAGCAGAATCCTCATATTGGTTCCTTAACCTGTGGTATGAGTGCTATTTTGGTTGGGAAGGTCAAGTAGAAACCATTAGAGTTGCCTTTGCCTGGTAAAATAGTAAACCAAAAAGCAGTATCGCATTCCTGGAGGGATTCCGGAGATTAGTGCCGCCATGAATGACTTAAAGGATGCACGGGTGGAGGTCTCCACCACATCTCCATTTAATTCTCCCATGTGGCCTGTGCAAAAGACAGATGGGTCTTGGAAAATGATGTTAGATTACCATAAACTGAGTCAAGTGTTGACTCCAATTGCTGCTGCAGTATCTAGATGTGGTTTCCTTGCTTGAGCAGATTAACACATCCTGGTAGTTGGTATATAGCTATGGACTTGGCAAATGCCTTTTTCTCCATACCTATCCATGAGGATCATCAGAAACAATTTGCTTTCAGCTGGCAAGGCTAGCAATATACCTACATTGTCTTACTGCAGGGGTATATTAACTCACCAGCCCTGTCACAACTTAGTTTTCAGGGATCTTGATTGCCTTTGTCTCACACAAGATATCACACTGGCCCATTACAATGATGATATTATGCTGTTCAGGCCTAGTGAGCAAGAAATAGCAACCACTCTGGATTTGTTAGTAAGACATTTGAGAGCCAGAGGATGGGAAATAAATCCAACAAAAATTCAAGGTCTTTCTACTTCAGTGAAATTTCTAGGAGTCCAGTGGTGTGGAGCATATACAGACATTCCTACTAAGGTAAAAGATAAGTTGTTGCATCTGGCTTCCCCTATGACCAAAAAGGAGGCCTAGTGGGCCTATTTGGATTTTTGAGGCAACACATTCCTCCTGCAGGTGTCTTACTCCAGCCCATTTACTGAGTGACTTAGAAAGCTGCTAATTTTGAGTGGGGTCCAGAACAAGAACAGGCTCTGCAACAGGTCCAGGAAGCTGTGCAGGCTGCTCTGCCCCTGGGGCCATATGATCGAGCAGATCCAATGGTACTTGAAGTGTCAGTGGCAGGAAGAGATGCTGTTTGGAGTCTCCGGCAGGCCTCCATAGGTGAATTGCAGCAGAGGCCTTTAGGGTTTTGGAGCAAGGCTCTGCCATCATCTGCGGATAACCACTCTCCCTTTGAAAACAGCTCTTGGCCTGCTACTGGTCCTTAAAACTGAACACTTGACTGCAGGACACCAGATCACCACGTGACTTGAGTAGCCTATCATGACCTGGGTATCATCTGATCCAACGAGTCATAAACTGGATGTGTGCAGCAACAGTTTATCATTAAATGGAAATGGTATATTCATGATGGAGCCAGGGTGGGTCCAGAGGGTACAAGTAAACTACATGAGGAAGTTCCCCAGATACCTATGTCTCCCATGCCTGCTATATTGCCTTCTGTTTCCCAGCATGCACCTATGGCCCTGTGGAGTGTACCACATGATCAGCTGTCAGAGGAAGAGAAGGCTAGGGCCTGGTTTACAATGGCTCTGCACGCTATGCAGGCACCACCCACAAGTGGACAGCTGCAGCATTGCAGCCCCTTTCTGGGACATCCATGAAGGACAATGGTGAAGGGAAATTGTCACAGTGGACAGAGCTTAGCAAAATGCACTTGGCAGTGCATTTTTCCTGGAGGAAGAAGAACTGACCAGATGTACTACTGTATACTGACTCATGGGCTGTAGCGAATGGCACTGTGTCTCCCATTGCCAGGATTCGTGGGTCCAGGAATCAAGTGGTGGAGGTAGGAAGAGTACCACTCACTATTACCCCTAGTGGTCCACTAGGAAAATCTTTGCTTCCTGCCCCCACAATGTTATGTTCTTCTGGCTTAGAAGTCCTAGTTCCTGAGGGGAAAAGGCTTACACCAGGAAGCACAACAATGATACCATTGAACTGGAATCTAAGATTTTCCCCTAGTCATTTTGGTCTCCTCATGCCTCTGAGGAAACAAGCTGAAAAGGGAGTCACAGTGTTGTCAGGGGTGATTGACCCAGACTATCAAGGGGAAATTGGACTCCTACTGCACAATGGGGGCAAAGAAGTACATACATTGAGTTCAGGAGATCCCTTAGGGCCCCTCCTAGTATTACTTTGCCCTATTATTAAAGTCAATGGGAAACTACAGCATATATCCACCCTTGTAGCCTCATAGAGAATTGGTTCACCGTCCTAAAAATCCTCTGTTCTTCACTTAGTCATCTCTCCCATCCTCCTAGCCCCTGGCAGCACTGTTTTTCTTTTGTGAGAATGTTGCATAGGGGTAATCATACAGTATAATGGCTTCTTTTTTGTGGTACTTTGCACTAAGCTACATTCCTAGCTGTTTACTTGTTCTGTTTTGCCTGTGTTGTTCTTTGGTTTTAAAACAGAGTCTTTCCCAGGCTAGACTTGAACTCATGATCTTCCTGCTAAGCTTAGCCTCCCAGAGTGCTGGGATTATAGGCGTGTGCCAGCATGCTCTGCCGGCTTCTTTTTCACACTCACTTCTTTCATTTGTAATACACATTTAAAGGTCTTCCACGCATTTGGTGGGGTATTCCATCTATTCGTCCATTTGTCCATTTATCCATTCACCTACTGAAAGACATCTTGGTTGTCTTCAAGTTTTAACAAAAATAAAGTTGCTATAAACATCCATGTGCTGATTTGTCTGTAGACATATGTTTTAACTCCAAAAAGCATGCTTGCTGGATCATATGGGAAAAGCATGTCTAATTTTATAAGAAAGTGCCAAACTGTCTTGCAAAGTGACCTTATCATTTTGCACCCCCATCAGGAATGAGTGAGAGTTTCTGTTTCTCCACATCCTCACCAGCCTTTGATGTTGTCTGTGTTCTAAAGTTTGGCCTAGGATTTCTAATAAGTAGTGGTATGTCACTATTTTAATTTGTAATTCTATAATAACGTATGATGTCCTATGTACACTTATTTTTCAACTTTATATCTTCTTTGATGAAGTTCAGATCTTTTAACCATTTTTTAACAAGATGTTCATTTTCTTATTGCTAAGCTTTAGAAATTATTTGTACATTTTGGATAATAGTCCTTTACTGGTATCATTTTTTTTTTTTTTTTAGTACTGGAAATTGAACTCACAACCTTGCATTTGCCAGGCAGGTGCTGTCGCTGAGATATATACCTAGTCCCTTTACAGGTATCTTTTGCAAATATTTTCTTCTGTTCTGTGACTTTTCCTCTCATTCTTCTGAAAGCCATCCATTTTTTGTTAATTATTCAAAAACAGCTAGGATGAGTATTCTAAGTGCTGGCCTAACTAGACATTTTGCATTAGTGCAACATAGCAATTACCACTGAAAACCCAATCCATATGTCAATTCCTTTAGTTAAAACTAATGAAGACGTGTCTCCTGCAGACAGTGGTCCCCTCTTTGTCATGCTGTGCAGATTCCCAGCTTCCAACCCCAGCTCATATAGACCTCCCTCTCCAACACCCCCTCACACATTCTCCTATAAAACTACACTGGGACTGGAAGGAGTTGGGTAAAAGCTACATCAGAATGGTTCAGTTAGGGATATTTGTTCACAACCTAGACAGTTCTGAAATTCTGTGTAAGTCCTTGGAGGTGTGAGACAGTAGTTAGAGGGAGCCTGACCTAGCAATCCATCCGGCTCCCTCTCAGCTCTTGGACCTAGGGGTCAGCCAGGAACCCACTGAACATAAGAGGACAGAGGTAACGAGTTACAGAATGCTTCTGAGATTCATGCAGGGGCCCTTCGCAGCTCTCAGAAATGTCATTTGAGGTCCCAAGAGAATCAGGTATTGTCTCTATCCAATTATCCTTGTATGATTTTATAATCACAGAGAAAATTCTTAATAATGTCATATAGCAATTTCTCTCCTGTCTTCCCCTAAAGTTCATCTAGAAAATGCAGATGTCAAAAAATAAAAATCAGGGCTTGGTTTCTTTCCTAAATCCCATCTCTAGTTAACTATTGGGTAACAACTTTGTCTCGTGAAGGAAAAATAAACACAGAGAACCATGTAGGTTTTTATCCTGAAAAAATGGTGTATAGGCAACAAATCACAACTGTATTGTTTTCGTGAGGTTGCTAACGTAAATGTAACAAATGCCACAGAAAGAACAAATCAATACTGTAATCACTAAAGCAGCCAATCAAATAATTCTTTCAGACCACAAAATAGCCTATTATCTGATAGTGACAAGTGCCTGTCAGGAGCTGTTAGCATTCCAAGCCTCTGTGAGGCGCCTGCCAGCAGGTATACCACCAAGCTGCTGAGCTGGTCCAGCTTTAAATACGTAACTGGGGAAGGTCATTCATGTCTGAAGCTGGTTTCTCCATTTAGATTTCCATGGCTTGATGTCTTTAAGTGACTAATTTTCATTAGCATTCTCACCATTTCATGAAATTCTTTCTTCATCTTGTTTTATTTTCTTCTATAGTCTTGGGAAGGGGTGAAGGATGGGAGATTTTTAGAACTGCAATATTTTGCTTTAATTTATGTTTTTAAGTTGAAAGAGTCCATTTCAGTAGCAGGCTCAAAGGGCTGAGGTGATTTCCCAGTCAGAGCACAAAGCCGGCATGATTTCATTTAATGAGAACTTGATACATACAGGCCCAGTCTTTTGGCCACTCAAGGGCAATTGTAATGGATTTAAAACATGAGGCCCATTTTCAGTGCTCTGACTTTCACTTAAAGTTAAGCAGCTGGCATGGGTTCAGTAAGAGGGTTTTAATATTTAAAAGAGTCAATACAGAGAGTTATTTCTTAAGCCTTATAGAGGAGAGTAATGTAAAAATGATGAACTAGTTTGGATGTACTTGGTTTTATTTCTATTTAGCTTCTTTAGCACACAGAACTATCAAAATTGGAAGCCAAAGCAGAGAGAAAACTGTAATACTCTAATGTCATGTAAAAATATAGTTTTATTTGGATTGAGATATTGTGTGATGATCAAAAGCAGAGGTGATCCTTCTTAGGTGTTTTTGTTTTTATTAAGAATAGGATGAATAGCCATGGGTGGTGGCAGACATTTGTAATCCTAGGTATTTAGGAGTTTGAGGCAGGAAGATTGTAAGTTCAAATCCAACCTGGGCAACTTAGCCAGACCTTGTCCCAAGTTAAAATAATATGTAAAGGGCTCAGGAGGTAACCCAGTGGTAGAGAACTGGCCCATGAGGGAGTGTACTCTGTCCTCACAAGCCAGGTCCTTTTTAGATATCAAAACAAGTGGTCTTTGAATTAAATCAAATATATGCAAATCATAGCAAATGTGTCACACCCATTGTCACTTATCTGGTCACACTTGGTAAGAGAGAGCTGAGTGCACTGTTGCCACTCCTTGCGAGCCCACCTCAGATGGCCCCACCCCTGGCTTGAAACCACAGATGGAGGTGCACACGGGACACACAGAGCAGCAGGCGGCCTGAAAGTCAGTGAATTAAGGCAAGACAAACTGATGTATACGAATACATCCCATTTGGTCCTTGTAACCGGAAAAATACCTTCTCTGGCTAAGAGGTAGACAAAACAGGTGTTAGTAACTCATTTCACATGTGCTCAAATGGAGGTTAAGTAATTTACTACCCACTCCCAAGTAGAAGAGGCCTAAATGAAAGTTAGGTCTGGTGACTCCAATTCTTTGTCATTTCCAGAACAATTTCAGAAGAGCCACTTTCCACTGTATGTAACCCATCCCATTCATCAGGATTTTCTCTAACAATCTGGAAACACTAGCTCTCTGATGGGACAGAAAATTTCCACCTCCCTGTCCATCCTGAAACAGCAGCAATGACAGGCGCCACTAATCAGCCACAGCTCTCTGCCCTCCTGGAGTGAGACAGCCTCGGCGCCCTTCCTAACTCACTTCTCCAGGCTGCTGCTTCCAGGTTGGGGTTGGCACAGGAGAAGAATTTTGCCACAAGCAGCAGAAGAGCCATGAGGCCAGGAATTTGCCATCCTTGGTGTGCAAGTCACATGTTACCAGCAATTATTTATATGTAAAAACCCTACTACTATCTTCAAACATGTTCATCTAGTTGCCCTTTATTTATTAGATCCTGGTGGAAAGAAGTAGAGGCAGTGCCTAAGTGTTATCTTCGAGGGTTATATATTCTACTAGGGAAGAAGACAGGATTAGCAAAGCATGTGCTGCACAGAGGAGAACTCCAAGGATCGGTCATCAGCGCTTTGCTTGTGGAAAGCTAAAGGAGTTTAGAAAAGAGTGAGCGGCACAAGTGAACCTTCCCAGAGAGCCGGGTGTGGAGACATACAGTGTCGGGATGCTGAGGCAGGAGCATCACAAGACCTAGCTCATCCTGTGCAACTTAACAACTTAGCAAGATCCTGCCAATAAAAGGCTGAGGCTGCAAAGTCAGTGCGAAGGCCCTGGGTTCAACGCCAGCTCCACAAACAAACAAGCAACTCTTCATGGGGGAGGTACCATTTGTGATGGCCACTGTGGAATAGGCGCGCTATGACCATAGGAGCAACAGGGAGGAGACATTCTGGACACGAGAAACAACATCCAAGAGACACAGAGGCAGCACAACACAGTGTATACAGAAAGCAGCTCAGGGTTAGATTAGCAAGTACTTAGGGGTGGTGGGAAATCACGTGGAGACCAAGCTGGGGTCAGACAGCAGCAGGCACTGAACACCAGCCACGAACTTGGGGATTTCTTTTAGGGGAAATGGTGGGCACCGTAGTGACCGCTCCGCGGAGGAACAAGGCATGACAGAGGAGCAGCTACCTGGAAACGGCTTTGGCAAAGGGCAGCCGCCCCACCCCGCCCAGGCTGGGAGACAGTGGGGCTCCTTCACTAGCGCGGCTGGGGGAGAAATAACTACCTCTGGCCAGTTTTAGTACCTGCCTCCCTCTCCTGTATTCAGAGTCTCCACTGACCCGACCTGGAGGGATCTGGCTGCCGCCTGAGGGAAGATAAAATATGACCATCTCAGTAATGGAAGCTAAGGGCACGAAAGCAACCACCTCCCTCTGCTGCAGGAAAATACATCAAGAATTCTGTCTGCCTCATTCAAGCCAGAGCCCGATTTATCTGCCAGCTCAGGGCTTCAGGAGTGTTCCAGAACTAGAAAGGGAAATAGAAGAGGAGAAACAGGAGGGGGAAACAAGGTGAGGACAAGGGATAAGAGTGTCTCTTCACCAGAGCTAGGGGACAGAGGGAGAGACCCAGAGAAGCACCAATTCACCTGTACTTAACAATTCCATTGACTGCTACTGTATAGGTATAACATGTTTTGCTTTGCTTTGTTTTGTTTTTTGCAGTACTACGGATTGAACCCAGGGACTTGCACATGCTAAGATGCTAAGCAAGTGCTCTATCACTGAGTAGTACTTCCAGCCAACTCTCTATAATTTGTTTTGAGACAACAGGGCTTACTGAGTAGCCCAGTCTAGTCTTAAACTCACAATCATCCTGCCGCAGCCTCCCAAGTTGCTGAGATTACAGGCACATGCTATTGTGGCCAGTTAGGTCTTATTCCATTTTTTAATCTCAACACAACATCATGGAGAGATTACTATTATAACTTAATTTATAGATGAAAAACTCAAGCCTGAAATATAAATATATATGTATATAGAAGGATAGCTGGGATAACTGCATTGCTCATGTCTGATGATTTATTGAAAGGAACAGTTAATGCTTAAATTTTTTTGTATTCCGACCAATTTTGCATGCTTATATCTGGTAATCTGAGCAACTGATGTAAAGACAACAATATGCAATGAATGGAACAACCGTTGGTGAATTCCTACCATCTTGCCTAGTGAAAGTCTGCATCATCTCTATTTTTTTAATAATTATTTTTATTCTCTTTAATGGTTTGAACAATCTTCCATTCTTACATCTGGTAGTCTGAGCAACTTAACTGAAGATAATAATATGTAATATAACAGCCACTGTTAATTCCTATCATTTTTTGAAAGTATGTATCATTTTTAATGTTCTTGCTTTGTTTTGTTAGTGTCTGTGATGTTGGTATTTTGCTCTTGTTCCTCTTTTTACTATTCTCTTTAAAATAAGATTAAAAAACCCTCAAGCTTGGCATGGTGGTCCATGCCTATAATCCTGCAACTCTGGGAAACTGAGCCAGGAGGATCATGAATTAAAGGCCAGTCTGGGCAACTTAGCAATTTAGCAGCTCCTGTCTCTAAATAAAAAGGGCTGGGAATATAGCTCAGTGTGAAGACTCTGGGTCTAACCGCCAGTACCAGTGGATAAAACAATCAAATAAAAGCCCTGAGTTATAGTCAGTGGAACTGGACTGGTAAGAATTCCCTTGTGAGCAGAAAGAAATGACTTGCCAAGATCCTAAGTCCCAGGGGCCACTGATACAACAGAGCCTCTCAGCCTTAGTTGTTCCTGGCCACAGCCAGGTTAGGACCAGAAGCAGGAGTAGGAAAGCCATTATCATTCATTCCCTTGGTGCTCTTCTGTATATTGATTTGGGCTTTTGGCCTTTTGGCACAACGAGCTTATTTCCAAGGAGTCTTCCAGCCTAGCGTGGAAATGACTTGTCAAGCTCCATTTCTGTGTCAGCTGCCTGACACCCAGCCACAGCCTGCTCTCCCCAGAAGGTCTGATGCTTACATTTCTTGTCCAGATCCCTGACTTGGGATTGACGGCTATGTACAACACTCTATTTCTTTTCTGTGTTTTACTCCCTGACTCTAAGTTTCACGAATCCATTTCCCAGTGTTCTCAGTAGAGCCCTCAAAGCTGACACTGGCAGCACAAACTGATTGTTACTTACTGCTTATCTCTTCCACCCCAGGTATGCTCAGAAATAGACCATTACTCCTAAAGGGCTAGTGCTGCAGCCAAGGACCCCAAGGAAAGGGGGGGGGCAGAGGCAGGGACGCTGGATGCCATCTAGGGAATGTACAGAGCCCAGCAATGACAGACCAATCCTGGACTTGGAGCTGCCACCAGCAGGCATCAACATCCCACACAAATAGGATTCTGTTTCTGTTGTTACTGCAGTTAATTCAGTCATATCCCAGTAACCTTTAACTTGTGGCATCAAAGTCCTCCCTGCCCTACAACTCTTAGATTTTCATGAGCTCAAGGAGATTATTCTCCACAAGGTCTGCAATGGGAAAATTTTGATGCAAGTCTATTGGATCAAAATAAAAGGGGATTTCATGCTTAACCACAGATACCTGGACCATAGCACATATCCTCAACTGCATGGGGCAATAAAGGCAACAAAGGCCTAGATCTTTTCACGTTGCTCCAAAATGGAATTATCACCCTTGATTTGCTTTCTGATTTATAACAGTAATTCATGACAATTGCAACAATTTCAAAGTTAAACAAATTATATACAGCTTCTCTGGTCTGTAAAATAACCTCAGGTACTAGTGAGATAAATATTCTTAGTAACAGGTTATGAATGTAAAATATATCCTAACATAAAAGAATACATGCCATAACCAATATATATATTATCTGAATTCCTGTGTTTTACTTTATGTCATGGTCCCACCTCTATATTAAA
Source organism: Dinomys branickii (assembly GCA_004027595.1). Lineage (NCBI taxonomy): Eukaryota > Metazoa > Chordata > Mammalia > Rodentia > Dinomyidae > Dinomys > Dinomys branickii. Next base: position 62,757 of record PVLD010011342.1, read on the forward strand.
ACATGGTCTTCCAACTAAAGATAATATATCACAAACATTTTAACTGCATTTCTGTCCCTCTGAGCCCATCAAAAACAACTTTAAACATGAACAGAGAACTGTGGGAGGGGCTTGGGGCTCTAGAAGCCTTGGTGAGCTACCTAGGAGCCCTGATCCTCCTGCCAAAAACCCCACAGCCACTGTGGCAGGGGCCTTGGACTTTGGAGGCCTAGGTGAGCTGTTTGGGTGCTCAGGTCCTCTGGTTCCATCCCCTGCTGCCACCACAGGAAGGGGCCTTGGAATCAGGAGCGTTGGTGAGCTGTCGTGGAGCCCAGGATTCCCATCTCCACCTCCCACTGTCATCTCAGAGATGAACCTGAATCCCTGGAAACCTAGGAAGATTTGAAAATTATGAAAAGAAGGAGCATAATGCAATCTCAGGCAAATACCCCATCCAGAACAAGTTCAGGAAACACCAATATGGAAGAATATGGATCTCAAACACCTGAAATGTCTGAAATGATAGCAGCTGAAGTAAAGAACCAGCTATATCAGGCTATAGAGGAAATCAAATCACAACTAATTGCTCAGGTAAAAAAGAAATGACAACCATAATGAAAGAATTACTTGGCATATCAAAAGAAGACATAGATTAAAAAATAGAGCACAGAAAAATGATGGAAACATTAAATAAACAGTATACGAAAGAATTAGAATGCATGAAACAGATTCAAAGACACATTCAGAAAATTAAAAATTCCACTGAAAGCTTGCAGAACGGCTTGAATGAAACGGAAGATAGACTCTCAGACCTTGAAGACAGCACTGCAGCTAGTGATCGTGAAAGAAAAGATCTCTTAAAAATAACAAACAAACAACAAGTAATAATTCAATAGCTGCAAGATGAGGCAAAGAAAAATATTTTAAGGCTCATAGGCATAAATAAAAGAGTAGGAGGCAACATGAATGACATAAAGACTATTACAGAAGTAATAACAGAAAATTTCCCAAACATGGGACAACAGCCTTATATATACATAAGTGAACTCCAGTTAGCCATAACCAAAATAAATCTACACCCAGACACATAATAATCAAGATCCCAGAAATTTAGCAAAACAACAGGATATTAAAAGCTATTAGAGAAAAGAAACAGATCACCTAGGAAGGAAAGCTCATCAGAATCTTGGCATACTTCTTAACACAGACCATCAAGTCAAGAAGAACTTGGAATGAACTATTTCAGGTACTGAAAGAAAACAACTTCCAACCCAGATTGCTGTACTGTACAAAGCTATCTTTCAAAATTGATGAAGAAATAAAATACTTCCATGACAAAGATCAACTGAAGAAATTCATGAACACCAAACCAATCCTACAAAGAGTACTGAAAGATATTCAACAAAGAGATAAAAATGAACACAATCTAAAGACCAACAATAGGAAAGAACTACCAAGCAAGGTAAGCAATTAAACAGAGGGGGGAAGTCCAGAACCAATAGTGGGAAAACAACATGACAAGGATTAATCAATACATGTCAGTCATAACCTCAATGTAAATGCTCTCAATTCACCAAACAAAAGACACATACTGGCAGAGGGGATCAAGAAACAAAATCCAACAATATGCTGTATACAAGAAGCATTTAACTCAAAAGGAAATCCACAGACTGAAAGTCAAAGGATGGAAAACAATAGTGTATATGACAGGAACCCAGAGAAAAACAGGAGTAGCTATTCTGTTTGCAAACAAGGGGAACTTCAAACCAACAACAATCAAAAGACATAAAAAAGGTCACTATATTCTTAAGGGAAAACTGTAAGAGGAAGACAAAACAATCATAAATATATATGCAGCAAATGTACGACATCCAATTATATAATGCAAATTTTACCAGACGTGAAAAATCAAATAAGTAATAACACAATTGTAATGGGAGAGTTTAACACCCCGTTGTCATAAAGAGATAAATCAACTATACAAAAAACGAACAAAGTAAAAACAGAACTAAATCAAACATGTGAACAAATGGACTTAGCAGACATTTACAGAGTATTCCACCCAACAACATTAGAAGACACATCATTCTCAGCTGCACATGGGACATTCTCTAAAGTAGACCACATGCTTGCACATAGAACATGCTTAAGTAAATGTAAAGGAATTGAAATTATTCCATGCACATTATTAGACCATAGTGCAATGAAAGTGGAAATAAATGATAAAAGAAACTGCAAAAACTCCATAAACACATGGAAATTAAATAACACACTCTTGAACAACCAACGGGTAACAGAAGAAATTAAAGTAGAAATTAAACACTGTTTACAAACAAATGAAAATGAAGATACACCCTGCTGGAACCTGTGGCATGCAATGAAAGCAGTCCTCAGATGAGAATATATAGCAGTGGATTCCCACATCAGCAAAACAGAATGAACACAAATAAACAACCCTGTTACACCTCAAACTTCTAGAAAAAGACGAGTATATTATTCCCAAAGTCCAAAGAAGGGAAGAAATTATGAAGCTCAGAGCAGAAATTAACACAATTGAAACGAAGAAAACAATACCAAGAATTAATGAATCAAAGAGTTGATTCTTTGAAAAAATAAAATTGATAAACCCCTAGCCAAACTAATCAAAAAAAGGAAAGAAAAAAACTCAAATCCCTGCAATAAGGGATGGAATGGGTGATATTGCTACAGATCCTGTAGAAATTCAGAAGATCATCAAAACTTACTTCAAAATCCTTTACTCTCATAAGATGGAAAATACAGAACAAATGGACAGATTCCTGGATACATATGAATTACCAAAGCTAAACCAAGAAGATATAAAAACCCTTTTCTTTGTTTGCAAATACTGTAACTTTTTTTTTAAATAAAAGTACAAAAACATATTGACAAACAGACACCAATTAGCATAAAAAATAGTACAATCACAACTAATCTATAGACAAGGTGATATGGTCTCAACAGTGGTTATTGCTTTATCCATTGATAACTTCGAAGTGTAAATATATGAACCCATATACAGACATGCAAATTTAGTCAGACAATTAATCCTCT
>PVLD010011343.1:0-65811 GCA_004027595.1 Dinomys branickii
TTTTTACTCCATGCTACTTATTTGTTAAAGCAACTATCTTGTACACTTTTTCCCATTTTGTGTTTGATTGAATGTACATTTATAGTGTTTTTTAGCTAATACTTTTTCCCTTGTACATCTATAAGCTCCTGGTTAGGTAGAGATTATGTCAAGAGCTAGGATGGGTCTGAGACTTCACCCTTATAAATTACTGGCTAGTGCGCCTTAGTTTCGTGAATCCTGGCAGGAGACGTAAGACTCTTGGGTCACAGATTGCTGTGGTTTGTGTGTAAATGTCCTCCCAAAGCCTCATTCACTCATAGGGCTTTTCCAGAGGTGGCTGAATCTGGAGTGTGTGATGCTGAGATTAAGGGTGTGTGACTAATAAATCAGTCCACTGATTGGTTTGGCACAGTTCTGGCTAGGATTATGGGTGTGAGTGCTACATCCACTCTAGGGCAAGCAGCCTGCGTACAATATAAGGGGCAGAAATGCTGTCAAAATCCCGTGCTGTTTTTGTTATCTTGTAGGCACCATGAGTTGTTCTCTGTGATGCCCCTCTGCTAAGCCACCCTGCCTTGGAGCCAATCATCTGAAACCTCTACAAACTGCAAGCCAGATAAACATTTCCTTCTTTAACTTTGAATGTCATGTATTTCATCTCATCAATGAGAAAAATATTTAAGACACAAATGAAGGACAGTTATTACAGTCATCACAGTAGCCAGATTATAGCATTTATGCTGGTTTCTCACCCCAGTTCCCAGAGGATGATACAAAGAAGGAATTATACAAGACCCTCTGGGGATTCTAATGAGCAGTGAGATTTAAGAATCACTGATTTAACTGACAAAATAACACATGACTACAATCCAAGTTATTTAGGAGGCTGAGGCAGGAGGATTACAAGTTTGAGGCCAGCCTGTGCAACTTAGAGAGAGTATGTTTCAAAATAATAAAATAAAGGCCCAGGGATGTGGTTTGGTGGTAGAGCACTTGCCTGAGTTCAATCTCCAGCACTGAAAATTAATTACTTAACTAATTAATTAACTTAGAAGCTTGATTATATTCAACAGAGTCTAATCGTCCCATTATTTATTAGTACATGCCAACACCTAACAGTATTTCTGGCATAAATATGTTCTCCTTAAATAATAACACCCAGTGTTTATTCCATGTGCATTACATATTCGTAGCGTCTTATACATTTGACAGCTTAATCCTCGAACATGGCAGAGCCACAGTTTAAGCGCAAACTGCATCTTGTGTGCTGGAATCCAGGATAACGCAGGGCTATGCAGGGCAATCCTGCATTTGTGTATAGAGTGAATGAACAAATGAATGTGTTTCCATGAGCAATGCCTTGTTGTATTTAAGAAACAGGATGAGGCCAAAGACAAGAGATGATTCCTGCTTCTCTTCTTATTTGTTAGACCTGGAAAGACTTTAATCTGTTCCAGCCTCTTTAAAAAAAAAATTTCACAACTAAGGAAGTTAAAGTCAAAAGTGACATGAAACAAAGTGATGCGTCCAAGTTACACGGTTAATTAGTGTCAGTGCAGGAACTAGAACGCAAGTAGCAAAATCCACCACAGAGATGAGACCTCAGTAAACACTTTGATGTTGATGATGAAGTGTTAGAAAACAAATATGGCTTTTCTATTTCCTTTGGAAAAAAAATGTATTCCCATATAAGTGAAAAACACATGCCGGCATTCAGGGAAAACAAGACATGTTCCCCGAAAAGGACTTCTGCCTCTGCACACTCCCCCTCTTCTCTGAGGGCTCAGCAGAGAAGGAGTGCTTTGGGCAGCAGAGCGTGGAGATGATCACCCCTCTGGCCTCTGTGGGTCCTCTCTTTGGTCTGGAAAAGGAGGAAATAAAGAGCTGTCCAGGGGGGCAGTGTTTAGTCACCGCCACCCACCCTACGATGCTCACAGTGGGGAGCCAGATGCCTGCTCTTCTGTGTATTCAAATAGGAAACATGTGCACCTCCCATTCAGACTCTGCTCCAGAGCAGCACAGGGCAGAGGCCGTGTTTGGAGACTATTTAAAGAATAAAACCTCTGTTGGCTGTATTTTGGCTGCCTGCCATTTCCTTTTTCATTGGTCCCTCCTCCCTTTCTTAGAATTACCTGTTACACGTGAGACATGTTTTATTTCCTTGAGGAACATGGGTAGAAAAAGGCACTCTCTATCTTGCTCATTCAGTTACTGAACAAAAGTATTTCAACACACAATATCGACATCCCAACAGTGAGTAAAGACGTGGTGCCACTCTTCTTGAGATTGTAGGCAGAGAAGTCATTAATCAAACAAACACACATGTATGTAATTGTAAACTGTAATAAGTATTACGAAAGAAAAAGGGATGGGAACAGATACATGAAATCTAATGTACATGGAGGTCTAAGCAAAGGCCTCTCTGACACTTATGCTGGAACTAACACTGATGACCTTAGCCAGAGTAGATTCATTAGAAAAATGTAGACAGAAATCTCTCTAGTCGAACTGTGCACAAAAAAGCATTAAACTGCATTGTTAACAATGACAAGCGAACACAAGAGTGAAGAGGTAATTAATCCTGTAAGGGTTGGGTGACATTGGAGTGTTAGACTCATTCACACGAGAGTGGTGTACGCTGTACGAAGCACTTAGACACCGGCTCTGTTTCATGGTTACCATTACTGATACCCACTGTGCCAAGCCCCGTGTGGGACTCAAGAGAAAATTAAAGGATTGAATTTCCTGAATTGTACCCTGGCTCTGGATCATCTATCCAGGCTTCACAAAAAGCATCTTCAGGTCGGTAGCTACCCTAGGAAGACCACATCATATGATAGGCTCAAACTAATCCTGGGAGAACTGACCGAAACAAATGTAGATGCCGATTCTGTGTAAAATCCAGTGGCACCGTGTAATTTCATCACATCATTCACCACAGGAAAATAATAACAAAACAGTTCCTTCCAAAGTACTGATTTGCAATACCAGGAAAGCATGTAACCTGAAATATTAAAATGCAATTATTAAATAACTAAGTTCATTCAGCCACAGACACTAATTGATGTCATTGCTCCAAAGCTTACAACATGATTAAATTGACCATGGCTGGCTAACATGGTATTTTCAAATGTCTTCACAAGGATTTTTGTAAAGACAGATCAAGCATTTATTGTAGGAGGCATTTAATGATTAATCTATCGAAGATGGCTGTCCCCCTCCTTGCCTTTCCAGCAGACAGCACCTACCATCTGTGAGGAATCTGCTTCTCCTCATTTCTTTATTCCTCAGGTCTAATAATTAGGCCCAAAGGATTTCTGCCATCTTCTTTCATGAATCTCCTCCCTTGCCACAGTAACTATCGCTAAGGTGAGCCTGTGACCTAAGCAGGGCCAAGTCTAGCTCTTCACCCTTCTGGGTACATTCACTTGTCCAGGACTTGGGCAAGTAATCTAAAATAAATCCATCTGAGGTCCTTAGATGCTCCAGCAGCACTAGGAGGAATGTCCCTTCCTTAGAATGGCAGTGATAAGATCGTGGCAGCAGCACAGGTCTAGCTCCATGGAGAAAACTGGTGTACAGAGAGAGGTTGAAATGAGACGTGGAGTTCTGAAAGCACCAGGTCCAAGTGCAAGTATGCCATTCCCTGGATACTACTTCCAGTTTCTCTAAGTCTGAGGATGTGGATCAGCTGTTCTTCCAGTTCTTGCACCATTCCATCAACCAATATCCACTCATCACCTCCCATTGAACTTGAATTGGAGTTAAATTTCTCCCTTGGAAACCAATGGGGTTAGACAGAGAGTGTCATCCGTTATTCTCTGTGATGACTAAAATAACCTCAGACAAGATGCTGTCCTTTCTACCCACATAGGCAGGAATAACTGAGCACACAGCTCCTACCTCCAACAATACAACAGAAGTAAGAAATAAATCTCTCCCTCTCTAAGCCACCATGAAACATAAAAGCATTTCAGAACACAATAGAGAGTTAGTAAAATAACTTTAGGAGATTAAAGGTGCTTCATGAAGTCGAGGAAGGAGTCCTGTGCATCTGAGAGGATGATCAGAAGTTTGCCAGGCATACAAAACTCCATACAGAAGGTAAGCACTCATAAAAGCTTCAAGGCATGGTTGTGGAATTGCAAGAAAGGCCATGAGCCTCAGTTTTGCAAACTGTGTTCTTCCGCAGGGTACAAAAGTCAGAAATTTTTTTCTGTTTGATGAGAAAGCTTGCACTGTGTTAAATAGAAGAAATAGTGATAAATACAGGAAAGTTACAGCCCTTGATTATTGAAAACTATTCTAAATGGAAATCATGTAAGGAATCTGCCACAGTTCAAGACAGGAAGGACTTGTCACAAGGCACTGTGTTCTCTATCCAAGTTGATAAAAACATGGGCGAGATCCAGTTTCTGCAGATCACATGGGGAGGACACCACTTACACAAGGACAGCAATGGAGCGGTATGAAAGATGAAGCCTTCCATCTACAAGGCGCGCCAGTGAAGGTGCTGTGGGGAAGAGAGAATTGAAACAGAGCCTTGCAATTTGTAGTTTCCTCAACCGAAGATGGATTAGAACAGAAGATGCCAGAGTGTCGTGTAGAGAACTAGGTGAATCCTGAAACCCTTTCAGGAAAATCATGAAGTTAAAAAATATTTTTAAGTAAATACTTTGACACTGTGGGCTTCTTTTCTCCTCATTCTTTCACAAGGATAGAGTGGAGTTTTTGGTTTGTTTTGTTTGTTTGTCTGTTTATTTGTTCAATGGGTCCTGTGTAACATTAAGACAAGAACAACTACCCTGACACCAGGCTTAGAGAAAGAGGTCTGAAACATGTTGCCCCTCACAGATCTCAGAAGCAACACCCTGACAGCATCTTCATTTGAATGTGAAGCCTCTAGAACTTGGAAACAATAAATTGGTGCTGTTTCAGACAACCACTTCGTGATTCTTTGTCTCAGAAGCCCCAGGAAACAAACAAAACATGTAAGGGATCTGCCACTTTTAATGAATTTAAAAAATTTTAAATTTCACAATTTTAATTTAATGTGATAAAGACTGACAGATCTAAGGTACATAAAGAAAAGTTCTTTGGGCTTTTAATAAATTTTAGAGTAAAAATGGGTCCTAAGGCTTAAAAGTTTAGAGAATGGCAGGGTCAGCAGAGTCCTTATACAGGGACAACACGAACCAAAGTTGTGCCCCTAATGCCTGCATCAGACCCCAGGGTTTTCTGCCACATTCACAGCACCAGAATTCTTGGAGTTCTTTCCCAGGAAATTACATTTCTTACAAGGTCTCCAGCTGATTCTTACATGGGGCAGAAATAACCCAACTGAGTTGACAAGTACTTCAGCCAACTCTTTTTTTGGTTTGTAGGAAGAGACACAAATTAGCTCAGGTACCAGGGAGCTGATTGCAAAGATCCTCTTGACACCAGTGGGGATCCACTCTGTCATATGACAGATGCTGTCACAAGTCCACTTCAGACAGAACTGAAGGATCACAGCATCTTCAGGGAGCCAGCAAGCAGACGTCTGCGACTCTTCCCTCTGATCTACAATCAGTGTGACTAATGGTGACTGCAGAACTCGATACACTCCCCAGTCGGCTTCTCTCTGTCCCTCCTCCAAATATCTGCTTCTCCATATTCCTGGCTGCACATGGCTTTGGATTACAACGCCTCAAATTCACCTTGAGGCAACTTTGCAGTTGCTGCTTTACTGCCAACTGGCAGATTCTTTTGTCTTTCTTAATTTCACTCCTAGAGATGGAAAATCTGATTGGTCCAGTTTGTCTGCTAGAGCCAGGTCATGCTCAGATTTGCTGGACAGCCCATGGCTTTGCTGCTCTGGAATCAAACGTCAATATCTAGTTGAATAATCTGTGAGTGCACAGCTGAGAAAAATAAGGTATAAAATATGAGAACCCATGCAGCAGGCACTGTAAGCAGAGCACTTTTGCCTTAGGTGGGGCTATGCACAAAAGAGATGCTGCAACCATCATCATCAGAACAAGCTTTGGTTTTGCTCTGGTAGATACAAAAAACTGATTTACATTTTGGAATCAGTTATCTGATTTAGGGGTGGGGTGTAGCTCAGTGGGTAGAGTGACTGCCTATGAGATGTGAAGCCCTAGGTTCCATTTCTAGTACCTCAAAAAAAAAAACACCTGTTTTGATCAACTCAAATATTTTTGACATAAGTATAATCACAGCTAATGTGATTGATTAGATGACCAGTACAATAATGACAGTGGAGTGTAAAGATCCTGGAAATAGGGATTATTCATCCCTGTTGAATCCTCTACATTGTCCACTACTAACTTGCTAAATAACATGGTTCTACCTATTCCTTCCTCCTCCTTCGTCTTTATTCTTCATTCCCCCATGTTCTGCACTGCTCTTCCTCCTTTGTACGGCCTCCCTTATAGTCCTAGATCAAAACAAAAGAGGGAAAATGAGTCTCAAAGCACTTTCAAATTCTACTAGTTTTATGTCAGTGTTTCATTTGGTTCTAGAACCAAAATGGCTGTAATGGCTTCAGCCTTTGCCTTTTTAAAGATGGAAAAGGCATGCAAATATTAAGTTATTTATCATAAGTTTAACAACCACTCTGAGTATTCCAGTTATTTGTGTTGTCATTGTAGAGCAAGCCGTAATTGTTGAGACAGGACAGATGCCCTTTCTTTGTGTATAGGGACCCATACATTTCAGCATGTGAGACAGTCTGGTTTTGTACTTGGTAAATTATTTGTGTGTGTGTCATTGTATAATTTTTTCTGTGTTTGTGTATATATGTTTGTAGTTCTCTTGGTATTTGTGTGTGTCTTTCAATGGAACAAAATTGCATTGTTTTCTTATGTTGCACTGTATATTTTTCATTTGTTGCTCAGAATTGAAAGAAGACAGTTTCTATTTTGACTAAATTGTTGGATTGCTCAAAAAAAAACAAGCAGAAACATCTCCAAGATTTTGTTGAATCCAATTAGTTATGTGCAACTTGTAGTACATCTGATTCTTATTATATGCTTTTGTGTTTTCTCCAGTAAATCAGTTGAAACTAAGTGACTGTGACATTTGACCTACATAGTGAAGGTGTAGATTTAAATTTGCATGTTTTATCGTTCTCTGTCCTTTAAAAGTCAATGTTTCTCTTAGGAACACTTCTAAAAATTAATATGCATTTTTCTATGTATGATGGCATGCATCAGAATAGTACATCAGTTCCTTTATAGGGAAGTTCATTTAAATCATCTCAAATCAAGCTTCTTTAAATTAACCTAAATTTCCAACTCAACTGATTCATTTGTCTCTAACAGAAAGTACTAGCTCATAAAACTCAAAGCTGCAGAAAGTAAAGAACTTCAGGAAAGGTTTCATCAAGGTCTCAGTCCCACTTCTGTGCAGTTGTCCTGACTCTGCCTCCTCGATGTGCTGGATCTGACTGCAGGGAACCTTCCTCCACTCTAGGAAAGTGGCTGCTTTTCATCATAGCCAGTATCAATTCTTATATCACCCAAAAGAAGTACAAAAGTCTAGCACGCAAATCACTGAACAAAAATTATTCGCTTCTCCTTTAATGCTCTGATTCAAAATGTATTATTTTTTAACTAATCCCAGTGGCCAGGAAAATATGCTTTGATTGGTTTCACTTTAGTTACAGGAGATTTAGAAACTAACTTCCCTCTTCATGACTGCAAAATGATTTTAAATTCCAAGCTTCACATCTATGTAGCACACCATTTAGAGAAGAAAGCACTTCTAATTTGGTAACTACAAAAAGTTCTGCATTTACTCTTGTTGGTTATAGGCTTACCTGTGAGCCACTCACTAGAGCAGCTGGTAGCACAGAATTATACTGGGGTCAAACCCCTCAGGGTCCCCCAGAAACCTGTTGCTAGGGGTCAGTTCTGAATCCAAATGCAATTATGTGACAGGGGAGGGATGAAGTGGATGTTGAGAAGCCAATTAGCAACCCCTCCTACCCATGACCATCATATTTAATTTAACAACCCTGGGCATAGGTTCCTTAATTTTATCTCCTTCTGCCTTGATTTTATCTCCACCTTTCTCAAAAATACGTAGCCTTCCCAGGTATACAGAATTATTTGTCTATCAAACTCTAATGACTTGGTTAAGATTGAGTGGACCTTAAAGAAATCTGCTAGAGAAATGTCAGTATAAACTCACTTACTCTACAACTCAAGTCTGGTAATTTTTTTTTTTTTGCAAATTAGGAGAGAAGACAGGCAAAGATCAAATCACTCACACATCCTATTATGTTTAATTTTGCACTGCTGTTTTTTCAAATATTTAGCTCAAAGTTTGAACTTTTTATTTATCTCTCTGTGTAAGATGTGGGCCTGCTAAGCATGTCATAACACCTTCAAAACATTTCACAGTCAGGCAGGGCTCCAGCATCCACACTTGAAAATCAAGCTGTTATGATTTCTCCAAGATGCCCAAAAACAACTGTGAAAGGCTTCCTTGAGCATTCTCACAGGTGCACAGGAAAGAGTCCAGGCCAGCACTCAGGAAGGTGCCAACTAGTGTGACAAAAATTTGGTCTCCAATACAAATGACATTCATCTAGGGGACCTACTGTTACAAATGACCTGGGTAAAGCTTTCTACACACATACAGTCAGGGAAAAGATCGCTCTCCCATGGTGTTTTAGGTCTTCCTCTATCCAGAACTGGGGTTTACCAGAAGTACAAAAGAGAAGAAACTATTCTATCTGTAACCATATAAAACATTCAAGAAAACACAAAGCCCTTGCAAACACTTTCCATATTTCCAGGTTTTCATCCTTGGGGGAAATATAAGAGCACTTGGGAAACAAGTGAAATTTCTGTTAATACTGTGCTTCTATTTCCAAAATGATGCTTATTTAATAAAGCTTAGACTGTCTCAGATCAACTCAAAGTTTTACAGGAAAGGTCACTTCTAGAGACATCCCTTACCTGGTATTTTTCCATAGGGCTCAAGGAAAACAGTCACAATACTCTTGCAAATCAGCTTGGAAGAGTATGACAAGACGCAAGTTCCAACTAGCTGGTGTTCAAGGGTGCCACCTACAACAGCCAGCCCAGGGAGGCTGCCCTCTCCTTTCAATGTGACACTCACATCCTCCCATGTCCACTGCCATTATGTTCTCTCTTCCATTTCCCCGAGTCATCCTGTACAACATCTCATGCTGGTTTTGAGAGCTAGAAATTGTGTTATATGCTGCATTTCCCACATGGCATGTGAATGGTACGATGTTCAAATGAAGGTTTTCACTAATCCCAAGTGCTGCACAGGTGGGTAAGAAACTGAATCTGACAGCCCGAAATTGCAGCCCACAAGGACACACGCTTATGCACTTGAATATTTCTGCACATGGAGTTTGGGTCACTATTCCAATTTCCATTTTTGGCAGAGAAGATTCAATCATTCCATCCTGATGATTGTTGTGTTGCTAAGTAAACTTCCCTAGTGTCATTGTTATTTGCCTAAATTAGTTCTGAAAGGCTGATCTAGTTTCTCTTTGTAAAGAATTTCTGGATGTAATTTTCAGTCTCACAAAACATTCCAAAAAGTGGAAAAGTTGGGAGCAGAAAATGCTATAGGTCTAAATTTAAAGACAGTATCAAGAGGTGAGACTCATCAGTCTCTCCCCTTCAGCATTCAGAGGGAGAAAAAATGAAAGACAGATTCAGGGGTCGGACACTGGCAAACCAAAATATCACCTTTACTGATTATGAAGAAGACAAGCAAAGATAGATGAAAAAGCATGGAAAGGGACCGCTTCAAAATTATCCCTGAGTAAGTTTATATTTCACCTTTTGTTTTAATAGTATCTTCCATTTTCCTGATACCCTTCCTGCGTCCTGGAGGTAAGGCCATTTGGAAAGTGAGTGAAGATGTCATCCTCAAGCCCATGACCTCCTTCCTTGTAGAATCATGAAGCAGTGGAAAAAGATACCCTTATTTTAACCCCTATAAGTAAGCTGAAGTTCATTACAAGGGATTGTAGAGATCCATACAGTAAAAATGTCCCCAGTCTGTGGTATACTGACTTGGAGAAATTTGCAACAAAATAGAATTATGAAAACAGACAATGAAGCCAATGGGTGGTAACACAAAACTGCATTAAACACAACCAAAGACCTTGGATAATCCCTTGATGTTCTCTATAAACCCTCCATCATCTAAACTCCCAACCAGATATTTAATCTCAGATCTCAGATAGAAGGCTCTTGAAACGGATTGAAGAGCGGAGATGGCCTGGGGGCTTCTCTCTCTCCCTTCCTCCCTTCCCCTTCGTCCTTTCCTTCCCCTTATCCACCTCCTCCTCCTCCTCCTTCTTCTCTCTCTCTTTCTCCCCCCCCTTCTCATATACACAATGTAAAAATACAAATACGGGCGTTGAGAGAGTGGCAGGCATGGATGTAGTCAGGACCATCTGGGGGAAGTAAGTGAGCAGGGCAAGAAGCCCTAGTGTTTCCAGCACAGAAGTCCTTCTAGTAATGAACTGGACAAGGTTGGCCTATTGGAAAAGGTGACACTAAAGAAAAGATTCCAGGGTCCCCAGGAGAACAGATTGATATGCATAGCAATTAACTATCATACATTAAAATCACATTTTCCTCCAGAAAAAACACAGTCAAAAGGCCATGTGGCCCCAAATTGAAAGAAATGGGAAAATAAAGCAGCCCTGTTTCACACTGAGAGCTAAAGAACAGGATGTCCAAAATGGACAGAAAGCACTGGGCATATAACTCCGCAGGAGAAGGTCTGCCGAGCATGTGCAGGGCCCTACATGTGATCCCCAGGACTGCAAAGAACAAAACAGAGTGGAGATCAGTATGTCCTGTAGATTTAGTCTATCACATTCAAGAGTGTGGGAGGAAAAATAGTGAATTCATAACTAGGAGTTTTCAGTTTCTGGTTCATAAAGATGCAACACTGAATTCAAGAAACATGAGACATTTGCCAAAATCAGCTCCTTAATTACTTTTTATTGCCTGGGCCTTTAGGCCATTTAAAAGAACAGTTGTTTGAAGATAATTTGAGCGTAAAATAACCTATATTCGTGGAGCACTATTGCGATGTATATTCACAACATTTCCAGCTGGGAAATGAAACTAAAGTGTACAGAGAGAGGAGCGTCTCCCACCCCCTGCCCCTCACTTAGTACTGCGCCTGCAGCACGACTTGCACGACTTGGGGGTGCACCCACCAGCTTCTATAGGAATGAGCACCCTCCTTGCTGTGGAAGGCCGGGTTCACATACATCACTAGAAAAGTGCCACATCTGTTATGTCCAGCGCAAGGAGCGTATAGGGAGCAATGTCACTAGCCCTGTGGGAGGGAGAAAAGCTACAAAGGACAGCAGGATATTGACTTCGTTAACTCGTATTCTCTTCTCCTCCTTTCCACCACTAACTTGCTGTGAACTATCATGTATTCCCTGGTGTGGGACACAAGATCACGAGATTAGTTTCTGAACACTCCATGAGAGAGGGCATCAGCACTCCTTGGCCTGCCTTGCAGATGCAGAATTTCCAGTGGAAGTCATAACAGGTGGACTTTATTGAGGATTTCAGAAGCAGCGTTTGGGGGCAGCATGCCAAGTCTGGGATTTTTATTCCATAAATATGCATACATAAGTGTTTAAGATCTCCTTACAAGAACCACAGATTATTCTGTTCTGATGCACATAAAATTCCATGTGAATTCCACTTTGGGGGGTTTTGAAATATATCATTCATTGACAGTATATTTCTCATCTGATACCCACAGTGGAATTTATTTGGCATTAACAATGACATTATGATAGACTCTTTAAAACTATTATATTTCAAATGGGTCATAAATCAGACTGAACTTTAGAAGAGCTATACAAACAATCGAGCTGGGACCTAATAAGACTGAACATTTCTCATCTCTATTAATGTCGATACTTTTAACTGGAATGTTAAAAATTTGGGGGTACTTCAAAGTAAAACGTGTCAGTTCTTTTGCTTTAAGTAAAGATAAAATTTGTAAACTCCTGATGTTCTCTTGTTTCTTTGCAACTTGTGCATCGCAAATAGACACTATTCGGTGCTTTCTGTGAACAAAGAAGGAGAATGTCTACAGGAAACTGGAGAAGCCGATCCCCGCGGTTTCAGATCATCTGAAGAGAGAGTCATCAGTTTGTAAACTAGAGTACCCCGCTCTTATTTCTCAGCATGAAACACACTGGAAGAAACAAAAGATCTTTATGATAAAAGTTTTGGCAAATAAACTATTCTAGGAGTTAAGTATCTCTTTATTGGTGAACTTCTTAGAAGAGAGAGAGAAAGTGAGAGAGAGAGAGAGAGAGAGAGAGAGAGAGAGAGAGAGAGAGAGAGAGAGAGTGTGTGTTGTGTATCTCCAAGATGAAGACACAGTATGCAATTCCCAAAATTATCTAAAAGTTCCCTCCCTACCATACTGTTTGGGAGATGCACTATCAATCCTTCTCATGAAAACCTCATGTAGAAAAAATAGACATTTTAAATCTCACCCTAGAGTTTCATACTTTTAAACTATGCTTCCCAGCTGCATTATAATCTCCTTGAGAGAGGTCACTGCTTTTTACAATCCTTTATGCTCCCACTGTGGCTCTGAAAATCTCTCCAGCCATGTTTGTTTCCACCCCTTTCCCCTTCAGACACACCAAGGCTACACTGGGGTGGACTTCTGTATTTCCTGTTCCCTTCTTTGCCCCTCCTTCCCAAAGACAGTCACATGACTATGTCTCTTTTTCTATCTAAGACCCTAGAGAATAACTGCCTCTGTTTTTCTTATTATTCTTGTTCTCTTTACCATGCTTTGTTTTGCTTCACAACATTTAAAACTTGAAATTCTATCATCTGTTAAGTTGATTGTCTCTATCCTAACATTTAGCTCATTAAGTTATAATCTCCATGATCACAAAGCCTGCACTTTGTCCACACCTACATTCCTAATCCCTAGGGCATGCTTGTTACATACCTGGAAATTAAAACACACACACACACACACACACACACACACTCATTTTGAAAGAATAAATGGAAGAATCATGAAAGAAAAAAAGAAGCCAAAAACTATTGTTCAAGTCCAGTTTTTAACTATTTCAGTTCCATTTTTAGGGACATTCTTTTTTTTTTTTCAGTAGAGGAGACTGAACTCAGGGTCTTCACACCAAGCTATGTCCCTAGGCTCCCATGTAGTTGCCCATGCTGTGGTCAAACTAAACTTGTGATTCTGCCTGCCTCAGCCTCCTGGCATGCTCTATTCAAACCTTCTTTAAAGCTTAAGACTAGGGTCATTCCATTGCTACCTCAAAGATAAATATTTAGTTTTTAAATTCAAACTTAGTATTCAAAAACAAAATGGTAATGGGAGAGAAGCACATTGGTAGAATAAGCCTGCATCCTACCAGCTCCACATGAAAGAGAGAAGTTTTTATGAATACAGCCTCTGCCAATCAGACAGTGGCAACTGACTACATATATCATGGCCTCACCTGCTTTCTTTTGATTTTGGATAGAAGCTGGTGGCAACCCAAAGGAGAACTGAGAAAAAGACCAACATGCAGAACAAGAAAATTATGTCCTTTGCACTCACCTCACCTCAAATGCCCCAGGACTACTTTTCTATTGTTCATCTATTAGCTAGGTCCATGGGAAACAATTTGGAAAATTTCTGCACTGCACACATGTTAATATCGTTGGTATTATTCTATGGCTGATATGATCTATGCTCAAGTAGGGGCTATTGTGTTAAGAAGCTAACAGGTGGTTACTATGGAATTTTCCAGAGCCTTTAATGTATAGACTAATATTAAGTCCGTCCGAAACAAAGGCTAACATAAGTGTTTTCCAAACTTCTTTATTTTTTTTTTCCAAACTTCTTTAAACCAAGAGAAAATTTTATATCTCTTAAAACAATCCTCCCTGGAAAACCAGTTTGGGGAATACTAGAGATGACCTCTGAGCCTTTTAATGTGTTAGCATGATCTGACCAAGACATCACCACCTACAGGATAATCCTGATGTTACTGGAAAGAAAGCTTTACTATAAAAAGGTTTAAAGATATGGTCTAACGAGAAGAAAACAAACCAGGAAAAACTAAGTAAGCATTTATGCGAAGTAAAAATGGGCAAAAAGTACATGAAAAGGTGATCAACATCGTTCACCATTAGGGAAATGCAAATTAAATCCACGTTGGAAGCCATTACATTCCCACTGGAATGGCTGTAATCAAAAAACTAATAATACCAAATGTCACTGAAGAGATCGAAAAACTGGAACATTCACACATCTCTGGTGTACATGTGAGATGATACAGTTATTTCAAAAAAGCAGGCATATTTTTAAACAATTAAGCACACACTGTCCATATGACCCAGCAATTCCACTATCAGGTATCCACTTAAGAGAAATAAACACGTATAACCACAGAGAAATCTTTACACATATTTTCATTGCAGCATTTCTCATAACAATTACCACCAGGAAATCATGGCATGCCTGATAACTGGTGAATGGAAAAAATGGTGCATAAAAATACAACTGACAGTAATAAAAAGCAACAAATTATTGATATATGCAGCAATGTGGATGGATCTTAACATGCTATGCTAAGAGAAGAAAATACTAATTAAAGTTAAATTTAGGTGAAACGTCCAAAAAGGCAGAATTATAGGCAGAAAGCAGATCACGGAAGCAACTTGGACTGCTCTGTGGAAGGCAAGAGTGACATCAGGGAAAAAAGGGAGGATACTGTGGGAGTCCAGATGAAGTGACAGCACGAACGTGTTAGAATGGTGGGAAGGTAAAGAGCAAGGATTATAACCACTGAAAGAGATAGAATCATGGCCCAACACTGCCATTTCTATCCAAATGACCTTGAAGAACTTCCTAAATCTCTGTGAGCACCAACTTCCCTATCTATCAAAAGGGGTGATATCGCTATTTATTTCATATGATGATTGTGATAATTCACTGAAATAATTCATACAAAGTAGCTGGGACACAGTATGTGCCCAGTAAATGATAGTGACTATGACACTTCAAAATTCCTTCCAGTAATTGTGCCATTAACTAGGTAGCAGGCTCTGTTGATGCCTCACTGTATGCCACTTTGAGCCACATGAGTCCACCAGCTGGTATGGTCAACAGTTTCTAGACAATCAGCTTCCCCTCTTAAGCTCCAGCGTCTCTGTGCCTTGCCTGAGGATTTCTCTGGCATCACAGGAACTTGCTTAGCTACAAGCAGGCATCAAGCACACAACTAGAGCCAACCAACAACCAAGGGAAGATGGCTGTTGGCAGATAAATCCCCAGGGCTCTCTCTGCACCATCCAGCTGCAGCATCCTTCTGAGCTGTGCTCCACACAGCTTCTCTTAGAGCCTGTAGGGTGACAGAGGCTCAGCTGTGCACAGGGAGCCTGACTGAGTTGCCCGATCCTGGATTCCTTCTTTTCCCTGCTTTCTCTCTTTCCTTCCATCCATTTTTTCCTGGGGTCACTTTCCAAAGAGATCACACATATGTTCCTGCCTGGGTCTGCTTTGAAGCAAAGGAGCTGTGTGTGCCTAGGCAATCTCCTCAGACCTCTGAGACAAAACTGAGGTAGACACTTTCAGCAATTCTGAAACTACTTAGTTTTGTCCACATGTCCATGGGTCACATGATAAATTCAATCTAGAGTTACCTAGTTCAGTAATTTAAAGTGAGCACTACTCCTGGCTCCATGTTTTGCCTTTGTATAGAGAGTGAATGCTTTCTGTGTACGTTATCCTAGGATATGATATGCTGTTTGTGCTTTCTGTTATAACAAGACATGATATCATAAACCTGACACTTACGGCTTTAATAGCTGTTCAAATAAGGACGTGTTAAGTGCACTCAGGTGTTAAGAAGGTGCCAGGCTGTATTTCCTAAACATCGTCACAGCTTCTCTTCTCCACGGTGTGTGTTTGCACTGAACCTGGCACTGCCCCTATGAACAGGCAAAAATCCTTTCCTTCCCTGGAGTTTCTGTAGATCCTGTGACTGGTTTACCCAACAGACGTGGGAAGCTAACTTCTCCAAGTTTTAAGTGAAGCATTAACTTGCCTTGTACATACAGTCTACTTCCTGTCTTTTGGAAGACACTTGGGGAAGAGACTTCCATGTTGTGGGAACCCCTAGCCATGAGGACAGGCCATGTAGTGAGACAATGAAGGAAGCCCCCTTGGAAGTGGATCCCACAAACCCTGAGGCCCAGCTGCTCCAGGTGGAGCGGAGACAAGCTGTCACAAGCTCCTCCCATAAGTCCCTGCCCCACAAAACCAAGACAAGTTCCATGGCTGCTGTGAGTTGCTCAGTGGTAGGGCAGTTTCTTATGTAACAATAGAGAATGGGAGTGAGGAATTTTAAAGCAATAATGGAAAATCAAGAATTTAAAAATTTACAAAATGTTGTTTCCTGGGATTCAACTGACTTCAGAAAAAAACAGTTACAGATATGGTTTCAGAAAATGTGATGAACGTCCTTTTGGGGAAATAGAAACAATAAAATCAGAATCCTATTTGAAGTCTCACTTTTTTCATTAGCTGCAGAGTAATGAAAAACAGCCACCCTGAATATCCAATTTCCCCCAATACTTTAATTCTTTTCTTAGGCTGGAAGTTTTAACAATTCATTCTTTACTACAAGTTGAAAAAATACATAATGATTTTTGAAACTTTCTTTTTTTTGTCTCTGGGCAGCAGATTTTGAAGGTGAAGCTTTAATCACGCGCTAGTCTTATAATCACTGCTGGTTTTCAACTAAAGTATTACAAATTGGGCTTTCGTTCAATTTAAACTGCATGGGCCAAATCCTACCCTTGGTTATTATGGGCAACTCCCATTGAAATCATTAGTGCTTGTACATGTGTAACTGAGGAGATAATTGGGCCATATGTGCTTTTGTCTCCATGTGTCTCTACACGAGTACAGGCACAGAGGCTGGGCCATGCCGGGGAAACATCTTGTGCAGCTTGGAATAAGTTATCTTTTTGCCATACCGCATTCATGTCGACATGATGAAAAGAAAATGTAAATGTAAGGAGAAGCAGCACCTCTTCCCAGAGCTTTCAGCATCCTGGTGGTTCCTGGCAGCCCTGACTATAAGCAGTTGCTGCTCCTACTGCTAACCATAAGCAGGGTCCCCCGTCCCCTCCCCGGGGCCTCCTCCTGTGCAACCCTGCACCATTTACAGCTGGATGGAGGGCCAGTACCTCAGCATCAGTTCTTGTTTCCAGTTCCTCTGCAGACAATTACTTTCCATGGCAGTGTTCACTTTCAACTAAACAAATGTTCAATGCACATGAAGTGCAGACCATTGGCCAGAGGACTTTATACATCAAGTCCTGGGCAGAGGGGCACACTCTGCCCTTTCAACAGTCAGTCAATGCTTTTGAGCAATTAGAACAGTGGCTAGCACTCTGTAGCATGCTTCATAACTACCATCAAGCCTATTAAAAAACAGAGGGCTGGGCACTGGTGACCATCTGAACCAGCACATCTAGACATGAGCCTAGACCCTTACTGGAACGTCTACTTTCTCATCCCAGCCCCACTTCACAAGGACTGTTTTGTACCACAGGAAAACTGCTGAATGATCAGTCACACAAAGGATAAGAATATTCTGAGAATGAGCTACCAAAAAATTATAGGAAAGAAAATTTGTCAAGAAAAAATAATATTGAATAGATTGTGAAACAGAATTTGGACAAATATTCATTCTGTATCATTTTTATTGTTTTTTTCTCTCCCTTAAAATAGACATTGTAAAGTTTTTAAGAACCACGTACTTTCCATAGTGTAATCTTTCTACCTTATTTTGTTTGCTCCAGGAGCTTTCTAAGGCTTCTGAAAAAATAAGGTTTTGTTCCCTTTCCAGTGTGATTATTTATTCTAAAGCTTATTCCCAAATGGAAAAAAGGGGAAAACAAGCCTTAATTTATTTGAATTTTCAGGTTATTATAGTATCATTCATCTGCATGCGTCCTAAGAGAAGGGTCAGGAAATGATTTTGAAAGTTTACAACTGAAGATAGAAGATCTACAATGATTATTTTTTCTGTATTATGCAACATACAAAGTGAAGTCAGTTTTCTTAAGTATATTGTGTTAATTTTTGTGATGAGCCAAAAACAAAAAGTTCTATTACTCAGTAACAGCTTAAGCGACTAACTTGGATCTCTACAGGCACAGAGGAAGTAACCACTACACCCTTGAAGCCATGGCATCTCCACTCAGCAGTCTTACTGCTTTGGACAAATCACTTTGCTTCTCTGGCAACATGTCTTCCTCTACACAATTTTTCCTCCCACCTGCATGGATGCTAAGTATCTTAAAACAAGTAACATGAAAGTTCTTCACCAACCCTGGCTCCCACACACTGAGAAACCTACTGAAGTTCAAGTTACACAGAGAAAGTCAAACATGGTTAGGTTAGATGTCCCTAACATTTCCTTGGCTATAGAACCACTCGCCTCCATAAAAGGAAGAAGGTTTTAAGGTAAATATTATATAGGTTCACATACCTAAAAGTCATCCCTCACATAACTGCTAAAATAAAGAACCAGAAGCCTTGCTTCACGGAGTCTTGGTGACATGAGAAGTCAGATTTTTATATTTAAATTATGTTATTGTTAGCTGATACATAAAAACAAAAGTGCGTCCCTATGGGATACCACGTGATATTTCAATCAGTACATGTATACATAGTATAATGTTTAAGAAAGATTAAACATACCTTATTGTCTCAAACACTTACCATACAGTATGGTGAAAACATTCAAACCTTTTTCTCCTGGCCTTTTGAAGGGCACAGTGCGTTACCATTATCTGTAGCCACTTCGTTGGGCAATCTCACAGTGGCTATGCTGAGAAAGGTAAGTAGAGAGAGTAGCTCTTACTCTTACTACTTACTCTTACTTCTTACTCTTGTCCAAATATGATTTAGTGTCCACTGATCAATTCTTCTCCATCCCTTCTTCTCCCTTACCCCAGCTTCTGGTAACCAACATGCCATTCCCAACTTCTGTAAGATCAACTACTTGTATAGCCCATCTCCGAGTGAGGTCAGGCAGTACTGTCTTTCTGTGCCTGGCTTATTTTATACAATATAATGCTCTCCAGTTTGGTCCATGTTGTCACCCATTGCAGGATTTATCCTTTCTCACTTACGGCTGAGCAGGATCCCACTCTGTGTGAGGACCATACTTCCTTTGTCATTCACTAAGGGATGAACACTTAGGTTGTTTCCTTTTCTCGGCTGTTATGAATAGCTCTGCAATGAAGATGAGAGTGTAGATGATCCATTTGTTTTTAAGAGGTGGAAAACCTGTTAGGAAAGTTATTTCATGCTAAAAGTACCCACCAATAGGCAATTTAAACCAGTCTCATCTGAAAACTACAAATTTGATTGGAAGACTCTTTTTATAGCCCAATTGACACAAATGACTAGTACAAGCAATTCTATGGCTCTGGTATTGGGAGTCAGTCACTGGACTATGAGGCCCATATGAAGCTTTCACCTATGCATGGCTGCTGTAGTTCTTAGAGGAACACCTAAGCAGAACTATCCAAGGGCTGGTGTTTAGCAGCTGGCTACATAAGAACGAGCAGAATGTGAACTGAGTGTACTGACTGCTTTCCCCTCTTTAAAATTCATAACCAGGAAGTGGAAACGTGCTTTCAAATTATGATGATCATGACAAGATCTGACTTTGAGAGTAGTGATGACCACTATCCCTCCATAGGTGACTCAGGAGTCTATGACATCTCCACCCTGCTCGTTGTTCCTGCTGGAGGCACCCGAGGACAAGGCTGAGTGCTAAGGAAAATCACCAGGCACAAAAATGAAAATGACCATTTCGTTAAATAGAGATTTTTAATTGGTTAAACAGCTACTCTCTCTACTTATCTTTCTCAGTATAGCCATAAGGCACCATTATTTAAGGAACCAAGACATGCCATAGTGCTACCAGCTCCATAAAACACAACCCATTTATAAGGAACTGCACTGTAGCCCTGAAATATTCACTTGTTCAAGACTTAATCCCAAGACCTCAGAACGTGGCTGTTTTGGGGGAGAGGAACTTTACAGAGGTGATTACAGTAAAATGAGACCCTTAGCAAGGGCCATGATTCAATACAGAGGGAGAAGACACAGAGAAAAAACAGAAATTTATGAGCCAAGAAGACAGAATTCAGAAGACATCAATCCTGCCAACATGTTGCTGTCCGATTTCTGGCCTCTAAAACTATGAGAAAATAGCTTTCTGTCATCTAAGCCCTCTACCCCTGGTAATGTGTTATGGCAGCCCCAGTAACTATCCATTTGCTTTTAGCAAGCTATGTGATATCATGGCACTGCTGTTCTATGGACAGTAGAGTTAGAAACTATGTATTATTCCACAATGAGAACTTAGTAGAAACCTAATTTCTGTGTTCAGACAAATAGGAGTCAGGCATTTTCTGCTGTCACTGTGTTAATTTTTTTCCATAGAGCTGACTTTTTACATTCTTCCCATCTATTAATTTCTCCTTGTGTTCAGCTTGAAAGTTTTGCGTGGTGTCAATTCTTAACATTTAAATTCTATTTTCCACCTCAAATTATGTTTTCTCATGACTGAAGCCTCAAGTAAATTGAAATAAACTCAAAGTATGCCACCAGTCATTAAATATTCTCCCACTAAAAGGAGCTCAATGTTGAAGTTTCATTTCAGCTCTTTTTTTTTTCAATTTAATACCTGAAAGCTAGCATTTAGGTTCAATATTGCATTGAAATATTCAGTCATATTCAAGACATACATGTACATCATTCCCAAACTGGAACTTAATTTCTTGCCGCATTTGTCCTCCATAGTCAAATGTCTAAGAAAAATGTTCTTCCCCCTCTCCTCCAGAGAACAGAAATTAACTTTCCAGACACATAAATTGAAACAGGTTCACAGCTTTCTGACTTACAAGCCAGAGATCAGAAAATAGACTAACGATGTTATAAGTAGTTATGAATATAGCAATATAGCTGTTGTTTAGATCTTTAAGCAATGACATTCAATTTTGTCATTCATCTTCATGAAGCAGGGAAAATTATAAATTATATTTGTCATAATATGATATCTACCTCAGCAGAGTTTATTAGAATGTCATTCCACAAATTTTGTTCAGTAATTGCAATTCAATTACCTCCAGTGGTGATCAAGGGCAAGAAACATTTTCTCAGTTTTCAGTGTCCTGGTGGCAGGTGTCTTCCACTCTTGGATATTCCATGGATTTTAATGATGAATTAGATTAAACTATCAGTTACAGGTCTAAATTTATTTTGTCTTTCCTTGTTGAAGTAGAGTCATCGACATCTTTTTGTACCATGATATGAGGACTTTTGTTTCTCTGTTTACTTTATGAAATGTGGTGTTTGCTATTAGCATCTTGTATTTTACATATTTTGCTCAGCCTTTAGGATGTTACAAAAGAAAAGCAATGCCTATAATTCGTTAAAGAATCCATTTCTGAAACCCATCACTATGGCATCAAAGAAATGTGCTACATTTGTTTGGATAAGTTCTAACTACAATGCATTGATCTTTTCTGTCAAGCAGTCAGAAAACATCGATAGTTATAAACATTGATATTTATTAAACAAAAGCAGACAGTGAGATGTCTATGGTGTGCAAAGGGAACAATTTCCTCTTTGTGTGTTTTTGTTTATTACCGAGCATGGAATAAATGATTCAAACCTTTTCCACAGTGTTGCAGAGTTAATACATTACTTATTCCCAGAAAGATAAATCTGTACCTTGTTTAGCTCTAGGTATAATGTATCTGTTGAGAATTAAAAATGTGTTGGCACTTTTCGGGGAGAAACAAAGGAAGAGTGTTTACTGTGACTTTCAGCCTTATATTCCCTTCAGCCAGTTGCCAACCCAGTCATTGTTTCACTGCATTGCCTGGCAAGGATAGAAAGCTTTGTATAAATTCCCTTCTTCTAACTTAACAGCTTTACTCTGCTTTGTTCCAGCATTTTTCCTTAATGTGCATCCATCAAGGCTCCTCTTCTCCCTGGCTGCTCTTTGGCAAAAGTTACTAGCATATAGCCCCGCTTCAACTTATAGAGGATAGTTTAAGAGTTCATAAAGTACTGAAATCTTCAGGAAAAAAAAGGAGAGATTAATGTTAGAATTTTTACTACTGTCTTGCACAGCAGCTGCTGCATTTGAGAAAATTTATGGTCGCAATAGCTTCTACTGTGTTGAAAGGAATCCATAAAAGGGTCTTAACTTTACATGACGCCAGACACTACCATTAATCAAAATAGTGGTAGCCTGTTATCAACAAAGCAAGTGCATCCCTGAAATTATACCTAACTTAAAGATAGGCCAGGGCCTTGGGTAAATCACTGCTCCCGCATAAACCTCTATTACTTATTTTCCTACAGTTCAATCTAGCACAGAGTGTTAAGGTTCTATGGCCTCTAAAACAATGTTAAATTTCTCTATGTACACATCAATGTCAGTGTTTTCATTCTGGAATCTATACTTGGAAGGTAAGAGGTGCAAGTATATCTGATCAAGATTAGTCACTCCCTGGGAACAAAGAAACAACCAGATGTGTAACAGGGGCTGCCCTGCCAGAGTCCTTAAACTGAGACTTTATAACCAAAGGCAGCCCTTCAAATGGTTTAATGCACATGCCATATGCATAAGCGTATAACCAAAATTTACCAAGCATTCAAATTAAGCATATACAACTCATTACAAATCTCTTATACAACCATATCTACAAATAAACTATGCATATGTGAGTTTCATTTAGATTACCCATACTTCCCCAGCTCAGAATTAGAAACAGAGTTGATACAGGTCTTTGTTCACCCCTGCTGCGCTCACAGGAGTTGAGCTCCACTGAATGTCAGGCTCAGTCTCTGGGAACTGCGCACTCAAGGCACAAGCAAAATGCTTCTCTCAAGGCAGGTAATGACTGTGAGTCAAGAGGAACTCAGCAATCAAGTGCCATGACCTATCATTCATAAAATTGTTTATAATTTGAAATATGAAGAACATTTCTTTTGGGAAAACACAGGTAATTCTCATGAACTCAAGTTACAAAATATTTTAGGGTAGCATTTTATAGCACCCTTTCCGGGCCCTAGCTTTCTTTTCAACAATTTTTGTGTTTCTCAGTTCTCACCTACAGCAGGAAAGGCTACTTATCACCCTCTCAAAAATCTCACATGTTGTGTCTAATGGAAAAGGGGAATCCAGAAAGGTAATTCCCCCAGAAAATCAATTCTCCATCATCAGAATTTTATAACTCCTAGAAACCATGTGTTTCAGTTACATTTTTAGCTTATTTTTAGTCTAAATATTAAAAATTAGTGTAATAAATGCTGCCAGCACCCTAGCTATACTGGACATGGCCACCTTTGGAGGTCATCTACAATGGGTACACACTTCCTGAACATAAGGGCAGCTCATGACTGCCAGCATGGTGTCCTACCGTCAGGGAGTTCTTTTGTGTCCAATAAGAGTGATCAAGACAGGTTGGATATGTCCAGAGTTAACACCTGGTTAAGAGCAAGCATCAAACCATCAACAATGGCCAGTGGATAAATACCTGAAACTCCCCACCTCTTTAGGGAATAATCCTGAAGTATGTTCTCCAGTCTCTCAGAGAGTCTGCCAGGCATACCACAATCATTCACCCTAGGCATTAGCATCCTCTCTTCCACATCAGCCTTCTCCACCCCTTCTCTCTCTTCCTGAGATCATTTACCTGATGAGTTTATGTACTTGTCTTTGTCTTAGATCTGCTTTTGAGTGATTTAAGAAAAGAAAAATGACACAACTGTTGATTACAAACTTACAATTCAATCCAAAAAGATGGAAAGGAAGAGGTCCAGCTACTGCATTAGGACAAATACAACTACTGAGAGTAAGTATCAGGCACAGGAAGCTGGTCAAGAACACACAGATGTGATAACACAGATGAGATTCCTTTAATCAGGTGGTGATCAAGGATCAAGACTGAGGTTGGAAGTAACCACAACAGAAGACTGGTCACTCAAAGACAAAGAGGACCACTTCTGAGCAGATGGCAGGGCAGGAAAAAGCTGCAGGCAACAGTTAACTGAGGCAGAGGAATTAATAGGCTTCAAGTGTATATGTTATGACTAACCATGCTGCCAGGGAATTACAGTAGAATCACAGCTGAAAGGGAATCATGAGACTATGTTTCCCCTTGAAAGTCAAGTTGCATCAGAGAAACTTGGTGTCTGATTCTGCTTTGCCAATAAAATGAAGCCACAGTTCATGAGCATCTTGTTCCCCAGGAGGGTATGGTTCCTTCTACATTCGAGGGTAGACCAGGAATCTAGGTATTCTGACTTCCTGAGTAAGGACATTTTAATAACTTACCAATAAACTGGCAAAAATAACTTACCAATAAGCTGGTAAAAAACTAAGACATATGTACCTGTCATGGTACCTAGGCACATATCTGATGCTTGAATGAAATGAGATGAAATGAAATAAAATAAGATAAAATTACATGAAAAACCAGACCTGCAGTGCTTGTTTCAAATCTCCTCACTCACATAAGAAATATTTAGCTTTTACTGTGAAAGGGCTACTCTTATCCTTCTGTTATTGAGTTTAGAAGACAATAAATAAAAGTTACTAACTCTGCAAGGGTGGATCAACACACCCACTCTGCAGATTACATCATGGGTTCCTTCCATCCTCCCAAGCCTTGTATTCTTTCGACTGAGTTTGATGTGCCAGGTCCCAAAATTGGGAATCGCATCAAGATAAATACTTTTTAAATAAAGTAAGTATTGTTGGTTTCAAGTATGACTGTCTCAAATATAAACAACTATGCAAATCTGAAACATGTTGGATGAAGTGGTAGAAGGAAAACAGAGGAGGGAGCAAAGTAAAAATAGAAGCCATCTCCGTAAGGGCGTGGTGGATGAAGTGGAGGATTTATTCTGGAATTATACGAAGCCAGTGAAAGAGATATCACTGGAAACATGGTATTGTGCAACTCTAGTCCACGTAAGAGGCAATCAAAATGTTTCAAGGGCGCTGAGATGTTTGAAACATGAGGATGAGTATTGGCCCATTCAATACCTCAGAGAAAAGAAAACTATGGGAAAATTTTTTCCAAGAGTATAAGCACGAGCCAAATTCTTCACTCACATACTTGTACACGGGACCCAACTCTGCACTTGGATATTTGTGGCAACTCCGCATTCTGCAGACTTAGTGCTTGTGTGAAACAGGAGTTAAGCATATGGCAAACTTTAGCTTGCATGGAAATGTAGCTTCTGTGAGCATTAAACTGCTCATTAGTATGCAATGGAACTTTTTAAAAGGAAAACAACATTAATGAGTATAAGGCATTTGTAAGCTATTTTAAAAGCTGGAATTCAAAATAAGATTGAAGAGCATGAAGCAAATATGGGCATGATCTCCTACCCCATCCATCAAATCTCCACAAGAGCAGATGAAGCAGACAGCCCAGTTCAATCTAAGACAGTATAAACCCTATTTAGCATCCTGGGTTATGTTTCTGGTATTTAAGGTTCAACAAAGACATATGGAAGATCTCCCAGGTTGTAACCTGACATTGTCAGGGATCTTCCAGGTGGAGAGGAAGGTGGCACCTGGGTGATGGGTGCTCAGGGTCTCCCCACACTCTCCAGGTGGCCGGCATTTCCCAACCATTGAGAGAAGTTTGCTCTTCTGCTGCAAACCATGCTGCCTTTCTCATGTTACCCAGCCTCAGTCTTCAAACTGTGGGACAGAGAAACATGCTCTAGCTTTAAAACTCAGAAAGCTTTAAAGGAAAGCAAATCACTGCTCAGAAAACACCAAGCAGTCCGTATGATTTCCATCTCACAACTTCTTAAAGGAGTGAGCGTGGTGACTCGCGCTGCCGCCCTTCCCTGACCTCCCACCTCTTCTTCCCACGTTTCCGTGAACTTGATGCTAACTTATCAAATACAGGTACCTGCTGTGGGAGTTCTGGACCCCCGCTCTTCCAGCTCTGTTCTTCCTGGGTGAAAATTTGATTTGACCACTGCAAAGTGGGCAGCACAGGCTGAACAGAGAAATGTAGAAGAGGAAAACAACTACCTTCAGCTCAACTCTTTTTGGGGTGAGATACAGTGAAATAATTTTAAAAACAAGATATTTAAAGAGAGAGCGAGTAGACTTGAAATGAAAACTAAGAAGGCAACTGAAATGCATTAAGGACTGAGCTCTTCAGCTGTCTTCATTTCTGTTTGTTTGTTTATCTGTTTTTAACAACAAAAAGCATGAGCACAGAGCACAGTGTGTCCCGGCAGAGACAAGCCCCACACAGAGTGCTCAGGAGTCGCCTCGCCGGGCTCAGCCCGTGGCTGGCTGTTGGAGGACAGAGTGTGAAATCAGAACAGAAGCCCAGCTTGAGATGCTTACAGAGGAGTAGACAGGGCAAAGACAGTCATCCACTGGTGGACAACAAAACAAGACACTTTACATTTCAGAAACCGAAGAAGGAATGCACATACATGAAGAACATGGTGGACAGAACCCCGTAGACAGAGGGGGAAAATTACCAAAGGAGAGCTAAGCTGCTACACAAGCCACAGAAAAGCTGGATTATTTACTCAAGAAAAGCAGCTGAAGAGGGTCCATAGAAAAGGCAGTGGGAACAAAGAAACTCAGTCGTCGACCATGCCAAGAGAAATAAGTGGTAGCAACAACATTTTAAAGCCCTCATTTAGGGGGAAAGGAGAAAATTATCAGTCTGAGCCAAGAAAAATAATAACTCCACATATCTTCAGCTATTGGATTTTTGCATTCCTCAGTGCGTGTCTGTGGTCTGTGATTCCCAAGTCATTCTGTGAGCATGAAAACTGACCTCCTTCAACTTCTCACTCAGCCACTTTTCCCCCACCGGCGTGGGGATGAGGTGTCTACTCTCCGGCCCCAGCTGGTGCGTTCAGTCACAGGCAGTGTCACCGTTCACCCTCCAGATCTGGAAGTGCTCGGTGGGCATTTTGATTTTTGTAAATAAGCGCTTCCTGAGGGCTCTTAGGAAGGGGAAAGTACCATGGAAGGAAGTGAAACATTCATCTGTTCTTTGATTTTAAGCAAAACAGAAAAAACCAAAAACCATGAAAATAAAGAAGTGAGAACCCCAAAGGGTATATTTCAACTTTGCCTGTAGAGTTTCATTGTAGCGCTTCATATGTGAAAAGTACTTTGCAAATCTGATTAAATGTTCAAAGGATCAGTGCTGGGTGGTGGAGACACAGATGCTTTCGTAAATTGTCATTCCTTTTTTTTTTTCTTTTCAAATACTTAAAATATTCTAAATAAAAAGTAAGATAAAATGCATAAAAGATGAACTGGAGATCATATGCTGCAAACTTAACAAAGAGGCTTGTGTTTGCAACCAAAGGGCAGAGAACAAGGGCCAGAATTACTTGTTCTATAACACCAAAGTGTTCCCACTCCAGCTACAGATTGCCATCATCTGTGTGAAGGTTTTATAAAAAATATTAGCCCTTTGTACAGCTCACCCCTGGCCAACTAAAAATGAAAATCAAGCTGGGAGTGGTGGTGCACACCTATAGTCCCAGCACTTGGAAGGCTGAGGCAGGAGGATCACTGTGAGTTTGAAGCCAACCTGACCTCCAGAGTTCAAAGCCAGCCTAGATAGTGAGACCTTGTCTCAAAAAGAAACCAACTAAATACATTTATTAGTAGGGCCTATGTATCTGTATGTTTTAAAAGGTTCTCTAAAAGTTCCAATGTGTCACTAGATTTGAGAATGACTAATGTCTCTTACTGTCCTCTGCTAACAAGGAATCAAAGAGAGTGTAACAAAAAGAACACTAAATCTTATAGTTCTTATACAACAGTGAAAACCATAACATAAAAATTAAATTAAAACAAAAATATATAAAGAATATATACTCTTATATTGGTCCAAATATTTAAAAATTAAAGTAAAAATATACTGTCAAAAAAAGAACACTAGAGCTTGAGCAGGGGAACCTGACTTCTGGACTCAATTTTACTAAAAGCTGAGAAACTTCAAACAATTCACTTAATCTCTTTGGAGTCTACTTCCTTCTTTGGGGAAACGGAAGTACTGTACTACATAAAGAAAAAGGATTGATCCCCTTTCTAAGATTCTATTAGTTTAATATAAAAAAGAAAACAATGTAGCTTTGGTATATTCATTGGAAGTGTTTTCTACAATATTTACAAGAGAACAAGGGAGTATTCACTGCTTATTGTAGTTAACTTGCATTCAACTGGCTTAATTTATCAAAGAATCCAACCCATGGCTAATCATGGAGGTTCCTTCCAAACCAGCGACAGAAGAAGAAACCTCATCTCTTCATTATCATCAACCAGTGGAACGCAAAGGTGCCTAACTGGGCAAAGTAGAATTGTGTGTTCTCTATTAGGTGAAGATGAATCTTGCAATTTCAAAGCCAGCCATACAGGGAAACTCAAATCAAAGAATATATGTATTCAGTAGCTACTCCCTCAGCACATGACCTAGAAGCAACATTATGGCATTTGGACTTAACCCTCAGCAAACCACCCATTCTAATGCCCTCATTTACTAACCTGTGGGGTCTACCTCAAGTCTGTCCAGTCCACCCACAAAACGAACCAGCTCACCCAAATGCACCTCCTATGGACTTAAAGTTACATGCATACCGAATTCCACTGGATTAAAAGGAAAATGTTTTGATTCTTTCTTTTTGAAAGGCCTTATATATGGTAAAAGGAAGCTTGTTTTTTTAGCGTACTAAATCAAAAGAAAGAAAATGATCTTAGGATCACGTACAAGTCAGCATGGTCATGTCCTGTGACATGACCTGGAACAAATGGACTGGCAGCAGGGGGTTGAGAAAGAGCTAGAGGGGCTCTGAGAGCTAGAACGAGGCAATGAGGAGGGGGCAGGCGTGGACCCAGGCCACCACCTGGTGCCTATAGTGGATGATGATGCCTATCATTCTGCTGCCACGTGCAGCTGTGGTCAGAAGCTACAACTCCTTCAGTTCTGCAGGAATAAGTTAGGCTCCTGTCCTCTGATGCCTAGAAAACTGGCCGAGTATCACAGACAGAGTTTGGGAATACAGAAACACAAAAAGAGCTTAGATACATGGCTCCAAACTACCTGGCAGCACTCAAAACTAAGGCAGAGAGGAGCCCACCTACGAGCTCAGCATCACAGAGGCAGGCGATGGGGGGTGCTGCTCCACATGGGAGCAGATGTAGACCCACTAACTTCCCCTCTGCAGAAGTACTGGATCTCAGGACTCAGCTGAGAGTTTTGGTTAAGAGACCTCTGCCAGGGAAACCGAACAATAGAGGGGCAACCAGTCGCCCAACCGGAGTATTCCAAAAAGCAACCAAGAATTAATGCTAGTGACTTCTACTATTTTGAAAGAAAAATTAAAATTGAGTCCATAGATTGTGAAAGTGACTCTAACCATATTCCCTACGGGTGCTATTTAATTCAGGTGGATAAAAAGTGAAGTAGGGAACATGAAAAAGCCAAAGGGTCACAAAGCAGGAAAGACACAGAAAAGTTCAGGCAGAGAGATAGTGACAGGGAAGAAGAAAAAGCAGGAGAAAAGAGATCCAATAAGCCCTGCGCAGGCAGCACCTGGTCCCTGGAACAGTCATCCATGCCTTCAGGGTTCATGCCTTATTTCTACCTTGATGCTCATCTTTCTACTTTCCCACCGAATGGACAAGCGAGAGTGTCTGGGGGAGGGTCTCCTGGAACCACTGTCCTGGTCACCCCACCAACACCATCACCACACTGCCAGGCAGTAATTCCCATTCACACAAGTAACACTGATTTCTACCCTTTAGGGCGATTTTTCCTTCTCCCTCCAGTCAGTTATAATCCCCTAATCTATTTGGCCTCTTCAGGGTCTCACGTGTCCCCTTGACTTCTCCCAGGTCCAGGGCTCCCTGCAAGCCAAGGTTCATCTTGGCAGGCCTGACAAGGTCACTCCTCTGTTTCAGCTGCCTTTGGGAGATATCTCTGCCACAGACTATGAACCTAATTCTCTTAGTAAAATGACTGTAGTAATGCCTCCCACCAAAACTAGACACAAGAAGGATGTTTTGACCTAGCACTTGGAGACAACCTTCTGCCAGTTGTTTTATATTCACATTTTTCAACCACACAGGAAACTGGAGCAAGAAGTGATTGTCTTCTGCACTGGTAAGCAGGGCCACTGTTCTGGCTTTGAAAAAGCAAAGGCATGTGGTTTTCAACAGTGAGATGTATTGTGGAGACCACGCTTAAGCACTCACAGGGCTAACGAAGGGACAAAGCAAGGGCTCTTGGACCACAACCAGCTGCACACTCTCCTCAGCTATCAATATCCGGATGTAGATGTGGAATTGATGGGGGCGTGGAGGATGGATGGACTTTCCTTGACCCTTGGTCTCTATAACAGCATTTATAGCCCTTGCCTTTGGTTCAGCACCTTAGCATGTCCCACTAATTCTTTTACCAACCCTAGAATCCATTATGTTAAGGTCACAGCAATGATAAAAATTTCTATATTTCTTTATTATTTGCATAGACCCGAATGTCCTATAATATTATAGAACATCAGCTGGTAAGAAGAGTTGCCTTTGAGTAGTTAGAACACATTTCAATTTTTCACATAAATTCTTGTGCAAACAAATCCAATAAGTCTACTCA
This sequence comes from Dinomys branickii, assembly GCA_004027595.1. Classification (NCBI taxonomy): domain Eukaryota; kingdom Metazoa; phylum Chordata; class Mammalia; order Rodentia; family Dinomyidae; genus Dinomys; species Dinomys branickii. The sequence goes on from PVLD010011343.1 coordinate 30,768, forward strand.
CTCTATACCAAATTTTCCTGCAAGATAAATTTGAAGTCTGAGAGGGGGAGGCATGCCCCCCCCATCCTGAATAATGATGCTGTCTCTCTTCTCTCTCCTCTGTGAGCAAGCCATCCTTCTTCCAGGGAACACTGTGAAAACTTGCTCAAGTTTAGATGGCATCTTTGCTGACCCTTCCTTAGCAGGGATTAAAGGCGTTAACCTTTAACCCCAAATCCTTTCTCCACAGAACAGAGGAGCACTCTCTTGTGGGAGAGAGGAAGCATCCCTTCCTCTCACTTTAATCAGCATTCCCAAAAAGAGATGAATGTTTTCCTTCTTCATCTCCATGGTGATTTACCTCTAGAAGTCCATCACATGAAAATAAAGTAAAATTGGCAATGATAGAGAAATTCCACAGACCTTGAAAGAGATAAGATAAAATCGAACTGCATTTAAATCCAGTTTTAAAATCTCACATCCTAAAAGCTTTCTAGGATTCCAATAAAACCGAAAATTTTTTAAAAGATTAACATGTTAATAGGAAAATTAAATATGTGTGCATATGTACATGTTGGTATATGGGGAGGTAGCACAGAAGATAAACAGAAAATAAGCAGACAAAGACAAAATTCAACGTCCTGTACAGAGGACTTAACTCAGTAAGGAAAAAGAATGAAGAACCTAGTAGGAAAATTAGCAGTTACTGTCAAAGGTAGTTTACAGAAAATAAAACACAAATAGCTAATAAATACATGAAAAAGTGCTTAACTTTACACACAAGTATACAGAAATCAGAACAGTGCTAGTCTTTCTCTTTAATCATACAATGGATTCTCTTAATATTTAAAAAGTTTGATTAGAATCTGTTATGTCCCAGGGTATCACAGAAACAGATTTTTAATTGATTGTTGATGAACATTTCAAACAATAAACGATTTTTGAAACAACTGAACAAATCTATCAAATCTTTAAACAATCACTTGACCCAACACACTCAATGGATTTGAGTTCTACAAAAACAGATGTACATAAAAACAAGAAACATTAATTTGCATGAAGAACCCTCCCTATAGCAGAATAGATGAGGATTCAGATTTATACCTAGCAGAATAGATGGCCTAGAATAATACCCGATCAAGGGGGAGAAAATCAAGGTACAGAAATTACAATATTCTCACCAAGTTTTAGCTCAGTGTTGGAGCAGGTGTTTAACATGTCAGGTCCCAGTTCACACCACCACAAAAAAGGAGGCAGAGGACATAGTAAGAGAAAAAATAATACAGGTGCAGTACATACACAGATGTATTTGCACACAGATGTATGTAGTCATACAGATGCACGTATTTAGGTACATTTGCATAAGCCTGGAAAAATAGGCATGACACAGTTAAGGATTACAGGAGTCTTTCCATTTAAGCCACCGCATTTTCCCTTTTCATTTGGCAAGATTTGGTGAAAAGAAAGTTTCTCCTAGTTTTTCTAGTTGTCATTCCATAAGCCTGGAGATGGTGAGACACTAACTAGAAATTCTCCTCACAGTTTTGACTTTCCTTTTCATTGCATAGAAAGAACCATTGTACTTTACACGTCGTCCCTCTGATGATCCTTTGATGAGGTTCATTCCTACTGTGACCAGCTTTCTGGGGGCCCTGAATTCTGAATCAATCCGTTTCACACACCAAGCCTCAGCTCTGCAGCTCCTGTTGTGGTGATGGGTTAGAGGAGAAACTCCTCAGGGACCTGCAGATGGACAGCGAAGCAGTAGTGGCTTTCATGGACATGATCATGTCTGTTCAATAAAGAGTCAAGGAACATGCAGGGGGCCTGTCTCAAGACGCAATCATTTGCCAGAATAAATCATTTTGAGGTCCCAGCTTCTCACAGCACCAACTGACAGTCAACAGGCCACAGAAACTGTCAGGACCCTTTCAAAAGTCTTTCTATGAATGTATACTATTTTTTTTAAAGTGTTCTTTCTTTGTCTACATGCATAGATGAAGTCAAGTGTATGGATCAATTTAATGAGTTTCCAGATACAGCACTGTGCACTTTTGTTCTGTGCCTTTTATTGGTTTATATCACATTGCTTCAATATTTTCAGCCCTCAATTTTGTTATCTTCCCATTTGATGTTGTGGGAAAATAATAATAGTCATTATGTGCATTGTAACTTATGCCCTATAAAAACAGCAGCAGATAAAGAATTCTCCAAACTGGGATGGTGATGACTGAATTGGATTTTTTCTAAGAGGATTGTTTTCCAAAGACTTTACAGAGAAACATTCCTGAAAGGACTGAAGATTTTACACAGCATTAATTTCATGGCACAAGGCTATTTTGGGTGCACATTGTCAACAGATCCTAGTGGCTAGTTTATTTCAAATGCACAGTTAGCATACTTCACATACTAGGAAATAATGCCAAGAGAAATCATAACCAAGACCACACCCTTAAGTCTTGGTACCCAGGACTCGAAGGACTCAAGCCAGGGAGCAGATGCAGTGTGGGAGGCTAACACACACACTTCCAGGAGGCAGGAATCTGGGAGCTAATTTCAGCTCTGCCCCTAATGTCCTGAAAAACCAAGGATGACCCAGTTAAACACACTGGGGCTCATCTGGACAATAAAAGAAACAGACTTGATGATCTTAGAGGTGCCTTCCCTCTATCCAGTTTTGTAAAAGTGGGCCAAGCTATGCTTAATAAGTTATAGTTTTGTGGTTTTAGAAAGTGCTGAATACTTCCTTGGGCAGTTAAATTCACTTTGGCTAAAAGTGAGCTTCAAGGAAAAGGTAGTTTCATGCACAGAAATGATATACCTACCTCATTCAAACAACTCCCAGGACACAGACTTGTTCTCCAACTTCATGTGCGGAAATAGTATATAGCATTCCTCCCTTTTCTCTACTTCTCAACATCAACTCCAATAAATCTGGTTGGTAAAGAAATTCTGTTCTGGTTCAGTCAAGTCAGATTAGCCTGATACGATGATTTAAACATTCTCTTTAGGTAACTCTCCAACCTCTTTCAGGTATAGCACCCATCCTTGCATGTTTGCTCCCTTCCCTGAACATAGCCAAGAGGAGTGCTGCAGAGTGACTGCTCTGAGCTTTCCCAGAACCAAGGCTGCTGAGGTGCACTTGATACTTGGGGCTTTTTAGTGAAAGGGTTCACTGTCCTGACCTCTCCCCAAAGGTGCTGTGGTCCTGGTAACAGCACTGCTTTGGCTGAACCAAAGCATTGGCCATCCTGTGGCCACTCAGCACATTGGCATCCCCTGTCAGCACCGTCTCGGTCCCCTGAGACATGTATCTTTGGAAGACTGCCTCTAGACACGTTGGACCCAGGTTCTTTCCATGAGCAGTTTGGTATTTAGAAAGCCCATTCTCCTCAAGTATTCACCCCGAGTGCGGATCATGGAGGATCAGGTAATTGCCTGAGACCTTGGGACTCTGATCATCTTGCTGTTTTCCTTCTCACTATAACTGTCAGTGACCAGAGGGATGGGGTACTGTATTTCTGCTTCTGCTCTGCCTTCCTTTCATTCCACCCCATGGAAGCACATGTTAAGCATAGACATTACAGACAGAGGGCAGAAAATGTGTTTCTACCCAGAACTATGGAAGATCCTCAGTAGTGGATTTTTTGACCCATCAAAGTCCCCCAAGCTTGGTATGGTAACTAGACTTAAGAGAATTTAGAAAATCCTTTCTCTCTAGACAAAGCTTGGATTTCAAGACTACCGACCTGCTTAAAAAAATCCAATTTGTATCCTTGTCTTTGCATTCCTCTGTAGCATTCCTAAACCACCCCCAAGGCAAATAAATGAGCGTGTCTGAAAGAATAGAGCAAGAGCAGGAAATGGAAAGGAAATATTTCACAAAATATTTTCTCTATTACATTAGCAATAGGTTATGTGGTGTATAAGGAGGCCAGAGAAGAAGGAAAGGGGAAAGCAAGGAAAAGATCAAGTAATATACTCATTGTTAACATATTGGGCTAAAGTCAACTCCTGCTTGACTGACAGATCTGGGAGAGCCTCTCACTTTCCCAGCTTCTCTTGTGATGTAACAAGATTGCACTATAGGAACACAATGTTTACTCATGTTCATGGCAGCACAATTCATGATAACCAAATCTTGGAGACCCATCAGCAGATAAACAGATAAACTCAAAAGTATGAGATTCTCCCCAAATAAAAGACCCCATGAGAAGATGGTCTACTGAAATGAATAGAAATTCATTCCTATTTCTATTCCTTTTCTCAGAAGTACAAATGGCCAATGAACACATGAAAAAAAAAAAGTTCAACATCTCTGGCCCCTAGAGAAATGTAAATTAAAACAACATAGATTCTCTTACTCTAGAAAGAATGGTTGTCATCAAGAAATCAACTGACGAGGTGATGGGAGAAAAGGAAGCCTTCTACATTGTTAGTGGTAACGTAAACTGGTACGACCACTGTGGGAACCAGTATGGAGATTCCTCAAAAACCTATACTTAGTAATTCACTTGACCCAGCTGGTCTCCTCCTAGGTATCCTTCCAAAAGAGTTAAGGGTATCATATCATAGTAACACAGATACTGCAAGGGTCAAGGTCCTAACCTAGTTCTACTTGGCTCCAGTGCCTGCTCTTACCCCTGTAAAGACACAACATGTTGAAAAAATTGCGGCTATTCCCCTCCCCAACTGAGGATGGCTGTAAGACAATGAGGAAATCAAACGAACTGACATACAGAGCAAGAACAGAAAGTTTCCAGAAAAGTGTATTTTTCTTAAATCATGATATTATATATATATATATATATATATATATATATATATATTCCTTTTTTCTTTTCTCCTTTCCCTCATCCCAGTTGTTCTTTCCTTTTGAGCAGTTTCTTTCCCTTTCACAATATCTATTGTACCTTTATGATCTTATTCACTCTGCCCTCTGCCTACAATTTCTTACACTAAGGAGACAATATGATGTTTACACATGTGAGTCTGATCTATTTCATTTATGAGTATGGTCTCTAGTTGCATCCATTTACCTATAAAATCCTGGAGTTTATCTTTCTTCACTGCTGAGTAGTACTCTACTGCATAAAAATACATCTTTTTTTACCCATTCCTCAGTTGATAGGCATTTGAGTTGTTTCCAAGATTTAGCTATTAGAAATTATGCTGCTATAAATATAGCTGTACGTATATCACTGTGGTATGATGTTTTTAATTCTTCTGGGAAAATAGGAAGACAGGAATAGCTGGGTCAAATGGGACCTCTAGTCCTAGTTTTTGGAGGAATCTTCACACTGTTTTCCACAGTGGTTGTACCAGTCTACAATCCCAGTAGTGGAGAAGGGTTTTCCACAACCCCGCAGCATTTGTTACTGGTGGAGTTTTTGAGGATAGCCACTCTTTCTGGGGTGAGGTGAAATCTCAGTGTTATTTTAATGTGCATTTTCCATACTTTAAATAAATATTAGAACTGTGCCTTCAGACTCACACATGCCCTCACTTCTGTGAGGTTGGCAGGCATTGCCTTGTCCTCTGCTCCAAAGGGCATTCTCTTTCAGATGATTACGTAGGTACGCCCCATGAAGAGGCTACTCAGCACATCATGATTAGGTCATGAGGGCAGAGCCCTTATAAGAAACTCTGGGGGGCTAATTAAACTCTTCTACCATGTGAATATGCACGATAAGATACCACTGGTAAATCAGAAAATGAGCTATCAACCTGCCAGACCCTGGGTTTGGGGCATTCAGCCTCCAGAATTGTGAGGAATGAACCTTTCTTATTTATAAACTGTCTAGTGTATAGCATTGTGTTATGGCAATCCCAAAGACTAAGACACTGTCCTTTAGCAGCTCTCTCTGTCCCTGTCTGTCTGTGCCTGTCCCTGTCTCTGACTGTCTCTGTCTCTGTCTCTAACTGGATATTATTCCTGGGCCCTGTTCATTATAAATGCTATTTCATTTAACAGATACAATGAAACTCTGTCAAACCCCACACAAAGGATCAGAAGACTATCGCAAAGCTAGCTCAATAACTCATCCTTGCGTGTCTTTGTTCTCTTCTTATTTCTCTTCCCCATTCCTCTCCCAGTATTTTATTTATCTTCCAAATCAACCACTTATACTATACCTTTGTCTTAGGAACTCTTTCTGAATGAAGCTAAACAAAAAACACAAATAATTAGCACCACAGCAGATTGAGCTGTCTCGATCCAGTATGACTTTGAACATTTCATAGTTACAGAGTCAGAGAAACACACTGGCAGGTCGGCAGGAGGGGAATGTTGCCAAGGGTAGAACGAGCATCTGACTCAGGTTTGACCAGTTCTGCCACTTGCTAGTTGATGAAAATGGGAACTCATGTAAATCTTACCAACTCATCGTGCTCAATCTGAAAGGAACGTAGAACGACTGCATATGTATGAGGATCAAATGAAGTGAGTGACATGAATGAGATGTAGTAATTCCAAAGTGATATTAAGATACAGTTTTCTAACATATAGGAATAAAAATTTTCCTACTACTAAGGGTCCTTGCTCTGTACCCATTTCCTACTCTTTTGCCATTTTTTCTCTTCTAAAGAAAAAGAAACCACCATGTTTCATCCACAAGGGCCAAGCCTAGATATGTGCTCTATCATACCATATAAAACATCCAAGTTTATCCTTCTTCATAGCTGAGTAGTACTTCATTGTACATCTCTTTTACCCATTATTCAGTTAACGGGCATTTGGGTTGTTTCCAAGATTTAGCTATTACAAATAGTGCTGCTATCAACATGGGTGCATACATATCGCTGTGGTATGCTGTTTTTAGTAATGGATGCAACTTGAAACCATACTCACACATTTAATAAATCAGACTCACGTGTAAACATCGTATTGTCTCCCTGATGTGAGAAACTTAAAGAATAAGTAAGTAAAGTCTAAAATGCCTAATATAGATTGTGAAGTGGGAAAAAAATTGTTCAAAAGGAAAAAGGATCTAGGATGGAGGAAAGGGAAAAGGTCAGAAGAGAAAAGGGAGAAAATGCAAGTCAGTTATGCTATCAGTGTCTCTTAGTTCATTGATAAGGAAGGTTTGTGATATCAGTTGGAGCAGTTTTAATACCCCTGTCTTGTGCTCTGAATAACTACTTTAAAGATAACCATATGCAGTGTATTCACTATTATTATTCTCCTATTATTTTGTTATGAAATTTTCCATAAAATAAAAAGACTTCCACAAATTAAATTTAAAAAAAAAGAAACACATACAAACCACCAGGCTAAATTCTGCTCACTTGGCACTCTAAAAATTCAAATGTTTAATACCTTACAGAAGGGCTGGGGATATAGCTCAGTGGAATAAGTGCTTGCCTAGCAAGCACAGGGTCCTGAGTTCGATCCCCAGTACCGCAAAAAAAAAAAAAAAAAAAAAAAAAAAAAACCTTACAGACAAAGTACTGGGCTACCTGAACTTACTGGTCTTTGTGTCTATTCTCAGCATTAGGCAACAGGTAACACATTACCAATGAGTATAAGGCTCATGGCAATGTTTCATGGTACCTGTGAGGATACAGAGGTTTCAGGGACCATATCTGTTTGCTGCTTCCCTAGCCCAAATTTACCTGCACTGATATTTGCTAGGGCTTCCAAAAGAAAACACTTGGCTTTCTGTCTCTCAGTATCCATAAGCCCTTACCAGAGGCACCTACTTCTCAGCACACCAAGATACTCCAGAACACATTTTTCTACTTCTAGGGATCCCATGACCTCTCTCCTTAGCCTTTCAGATCTCAACCTCCTTTGAAGACTCCAAACGTAATTTCCAAACTCTCCTATCGGACAAACCCCTGGCTACCATCTAGACACAGAAAAAAAGGAAACACCTCTTTTGTTGATGATGAACCAACAACCAAGTTATTGATTTCACCCTCAGAGGGCCCTCTCCTGTGCACACTGCTCGCTCATGAACATTGCAGCTCTGCTTTGACTAATGGAGGTGAGTCATGCGGAGACAGATGCTGATGTTTGCTGAAGAAAACCATGCCATGGAAGAACAAGGAACTGAGAGGCAGTTTGTGCTGACTGAACCTATTTGTCCACTTTATTCAGACTTGGGGTAGCAAGTAGAGAGCTTGGTTGCAACAGACCCTGTTTATCTCAAGCAAAAAATCATATCACTGAGAGGCATTAAGGATGCAAGATCATCAAAAGATCAGAAGATGTAGCATAGAAATGAGCAAAAACCGCAGGAATCTAGACTCCTAACTGGAACCAAAACAGTCCTACAGCAAGAACTGGCTGATATATGCAATGCTGATGTGATCGTGACTCCTAAGGTGCCCCAGGTCTTTGTCTCTTCAGAGACCAAATCCTCAGAGAAAGCGACTAACTGACAAGCTTAAGTCATCTCTTTCCCTTTAGCTGCATAGAAATATATGCAGACTCCTCCCAGAAAAGTTATCCACAAGGGAAGGGGAGTGGTGTGAACATAGGGGAGAAGCTAAGTGAGGGGCATTTAGCAATTTTGGCTTTGGGAGTCACTCCTGTATGTTGGTCCACTTCATCATCCAGAACTGACAGAGCTAGACTCAATAATACTTAAGATATCTTCAAGCCCTGAAGGAGAGATAAATTCATCACTTAAAAAATGATCCGACATTGCATAGAAAAGTGTCCTCGTTTATCTGTGCATTCTCAAAAACCATCATTTATTTTGTTCAACTTCCCACCATGGAAAATGCCCCATTTCCTCTCTTTTCAAATAAGTTTCTCAAAGCTGCTTGTTTATAGGTCTCTTTTAGACCCCAAACATTTGCTTCTCTTCTTTGGACCTAAGTAATTTTTGGATGTTTTCTCTAAATCTTCCTCTTCATAGCCTTCTTTATGGATTTGAATCAACTGTCTAGCCAAAGTCTAGAAAATTCATTATTAAAAACAATTTAATTCTTCCCGTGTATTTTTTCCTGTAAGAAGCTAAACTGATTGTTTACAGTCACTCATTGCAGGTGTTTTAGGCTTTGCTTTTCTTAAGCGTGTCTTTTTAGTCTGTGTTATAAATTTCTATTTTGCTCTAGGTTGAAACTCTTTTGCCCTCTCTCCCCACAACCACTGTCCTTGACTAATAATTACCCATTCGGATAATTTCTCTCCATTCCTTTAACAAGGGTCCCAGAGAATTCTATTTCTTTTTCTTCCGCACAGCGCCTTCCCATGCCCCTACCACTTTGAGCAAGAAAACAAGACAATGATTCAAGAATGATTTTGTTGTCCCTCAGATCTTTGCGTAGCTTTCCCTACACTCTTCAGCATTACCGACATACTATTCTTGTTAAGTCCTACATTCTTCTTTTTCAGAAGCACTGCTGTTCTTTGAGCTTTAATTACGGTGTCTTAGATTCTTCAGTTGCTTTTATGCTCATGAATTTTATACTTCCTCTTATTGCACCTTATTCACCAGATTCCTTAATTCCCCAAAATTTACTTTCTTGAAATCTGATACCTTTGTATAGCTGCATTGTTTGAACTTACATTTTATTATTCTCAATGAGAGTCATCTGGACATGAAAACCCTTTTGCTTGCCTGTCTGCTATCTTCAAGTAATAATTTATTTTTAGTTTCCTTTCACCTCAGCACAAAAAGTTTTATATATAATTTTCCCTGTCCATCAATTGAAACTCTAAGGACAATCAAAGTTTTAGCATATCATTAAGCATAATTGTTTATTTATAATCAAAATGCTGTGGTGATTCTCATCTTCCAGTTAATCCCTCAATTAATATCTTTGTGGGAACCATCAGGTCAGAACTACCTAGCACAGGGCCAACCTTTATTTTCAACAATCAGCAATCCATTTCTTATTAAGATACATGTAGTGCAGACAAGCGCAAATATTGTTTATGATCCTACCATCAAAATTAATGGAAAAGAATGAGGAAGAAGGCTAGTAGGACACCAGACAATTGGAAATAAATGCATAGTAAATTTACAAGGATCTACCTTTACAAAACAGCAAGTTACAAATACAGAATCTGAACATGGAAAAGTGAAGGTTAAAACCACTTCCTGGTATAAACTTAGTTCTTGGAATTCTTTTGGTTCAAATGCAGGGTTATTATCGTAAAAGTCGTCATGTACTGCAACCCTGTACAGACTTCAAAGTGAAGGATCAACAAAGAAGACCATTCTCAGACACAAGAAAGGAGATCCTGATGGGAGCTGAGCAAATAACATGAATTCTGGTTGGTTTGAGTAGAAAGAGAACTAGTAATTGAGAAAAAGGGTTTAACCAAAAGGATTTGGGTCCATTTGATTAAAAGTATTTTTTAAAGTCTCACATAAGCATCCCTGAATATTAGAGCCTCTGAGGTTTATCCATCACTAGTCATTTTCCAATTAACTGTACATCCTAATACCCCCGATCCGAATTCAATGGCTTCGGTGACTGATAATTTTGCCTCTTTTCGGAACAGCTATTTAACACTGAAGCTTTAGGGCTGTGATTACTGTTATGCCACGGGTTTGAGTTTGCAGTTCTACAGGGACCGTTTACTTCTCCTAGCTCATGACTTCATCATCAGGTAACTTCTCTATCAGGTAAATCTGAGTACGACCCTGTCCACCCGCCAGCTAGATTTTCCTCCAAAACTGATAATTCACTTTCAAAATAGCCCACTTAATCTCTCTCCTTAATGGAAGTTACAAGCCCATGTGTAAAATAATTAATAACAGCTGCATTTGCACAGCTATGCATAAAGTACTACATACACTATTTAATAACAAAAATGAGAAAATACAAAAGATACAATATGGATATTTCTTATGAAATAATGTTCAGTCAAATACAGAATGAAGTTTATGCCATTTAACAAGGAGAGAATGTATCCATTACAAAAGCCAATAACATATTCTTAAAGATATAGTCCAGAGTACAGGAAAATAGAAGACATGACAACCAAGTTCATGGACTCACCCTGGATGGGGTCTCCTACGAAAGGGAAACCTCCCCTTGGTGTGGAAAGAAGACTATAAAGAGCTATTAGGTTACATAGCAAAAAATTAGATTATGAATAATAGGTTGCATCATATTAAGGTACATTTATGAAATGTAATATACTGTACTATAATTTTATAAGGGAATTATCACTATATTTGTCAGGCAATACACACTAAAATATGTATCAGTAGAGTGTCATGGTGTATGTAACTTGTTCTAAAATGGTTCAAAATAATTATTTTTAGATACACAGAGACAGCAAACAAATGACAAAACAAAGGGAGCAAAACATTAAAAATTGACAAATGTGAGTGTTATTTTCAAATTCATAACTTTGATGATATAAGGTGGATCAAAATACATCAGGCTGAACACAACACACTGTTATTCTGCTTATATAAAATCCAAAACCAAGTGAAGCTGTTCTCACAGCACACATAACTAGGTGGTAAGCTACAAAGAAAGCAAGGGATAGAAATGTCATAATAGGTATGTGGGCAGCACAATCTCATAATAGGATGTTACAACAAGACGGTGGCTGTCTGTAGCGGGAGGGAGGAGATTACACCAGGAAGAGGGTGCTGGAGTGTGGAGAGTGCTAGTGACATTCGATTTTGCACCCTGGATACAGATTACACGGGTTTTTTTCAAATAAATATTAATCTGAACTTTTGCATGATTTCTTCTCTATGAAAAATACAAAGTATAAGTAAATCAAAGAAGAAATAAAAGATTATAGGAAGCAGGGCAGTAGACCTTTCCGGAACAGGTAGGCTACCAAGGGATAGAGGCTGGAAGTGGAGATGAGCGAATGACAAAAGGATTAAGGTATGTGGTGTGCAAGTACCAATGGTCCACGGTGAATGTAATCATTGCACACTGCGCACATGTACTATGAAAGACAAAAATTTTATAAAGAATTGAAGAGAAAGGGAGATGAAAGGAGGGAACAAAGGAAGAAGGGGCTAAGGAGGGTAAGAAGAAGGAAAAGAAAGAGGAAAGCAAGAAGGAAAAATACCATGGGGAAATTGATGACTTGCTTTTGTACTCTTACTACTCTTACTGAATAGTGTTCTGTCCTGCTCTAGGCATCTTTGTCAAGACTAAGACTATCTTTTATCTTTGTCTTACCCTAGAGCAGAAGCCCACTGCTGCTGCCAGCTCTCTGACTTACGCAAGCTGTTCCCTGCTAACAGTTATCACAGAGGTGGTCCCATTAGTTACAGAAACAAGGAACAGATAGGAGCATATGACTAAAGATTGGCCGTCCACCTAGAGGGAGCCCAAAGCAAAAGGCACACAATGACACCAAAAGGCTAAGATGAGAAACCAACAACAACCAAAGGCAGCACTTGTGCATCTTAACTCCTCAGATCCTCTTTTTGCCTGTGGCCTATCATTTGACATGTGCTTGAGGAATGTTGTGTGGCTGTATGATGTGGTCAAAATATCCAGGAAGCTGTGTGCCAGTTCCCACGCATAGCTCTGCCTTCTCTCCCACATCTGCAGGCTCTGACCAAGTGGAGCCCTCAGTGCTTTGGGTGAGGGGTGCTCTTTCCTGCCTCCATTTAACACATAGTCTCCCCAGCTCTGCCTTCCTATGACTGTGCACCACAGAGGTCTTCACTGAAGGTTCACCCCTTACAGAAGCCTCCCCCAGTACCCAAATTAACTCAGGACTTCTTATGATATTCTCTCAATGCCTTTGGTCCCATTCCTTCATTGCATTTAACAGTTTGTGTACTTATCATTTAGTTTTCTCTCCGTCTGAAGTTCCTGAATGCAGCGTAATACTTACATGGCATAGTCATTTTCCCATGTCCCTGCCCTTGTCTGGGACATAGCACTCATGGATTTGTTGATTACTGGATAAAGAAATGAATGACTTATTTGTGAATCAGCTATCAATTTCTACCTTCTTTCTCAACAACTATCAAAATAACTAACAAGTTCATTAAATAATATCATTATAAACTCTACTAGCCATGGTGGATTTCCAATGGCATTGGCCAATTCAGATGAGATTGTGTTTGGAAAAGTACTTTATACAAAAATGTCAATTACCTTTAGCTGCCTATTTGGCATTCCAGTGGTGATACATCCATTTTCCTTCACACTTAATGCCTACCATGGACATAAACACCTACTGGGCACCCAATTAATCTTTAGCAAATGAATAAAAATTAGTTTCTTGAAGCAACTGCATTTGTAGAGAGTGTTTAACACATCTACAAACAAAAAAGGAAACTATATAAGACAATGAATTAAAGAAAATATCTAAACAACATATAACTGGTTAATTAGTTTCCCTTAATAGCTTTACAAAACCCACATCTTCAGCTCTTAAATAGTATGAGGGGGTGGTATTGGGACCTTCATACTAATCTACAGCCCCAGCCATTTTTATTGAGGCAGGGTCTCTAAATTGTTAAGTTGCCCACGTTGGGCTCCAATTTACAATCCTTCTGCCTTAGCTGCTCAAAGGTCCTGAGATTACAGGCCTATCCCCCAATTCTTTGCTTTAATTGCTATATTTAAGGAAATAGGAAGGATATAAGGTAATGGGTCTAAAGCTAGGAGGCCTAGCTCTTAACTGATAACTAGGTTAACTTTCACCTACCCCTTAATCCTTGATTGATTGGTCCCTTGGGTCTATTATTTAGCTGTTGGAAAGGTTTTATTGTGACAACAACTTCTTTTAAGAGTTGTTAAAATATGAGATCAACATATTTTCACCAAGACTTACTTTTTTAAAAGCTTAAAAATAAAAATTACTTCTTCAATGTCTACATGAAAGATTGATCTTTGTCCACAGGAAGATTGAGCTCACTGCTCTTCAATTTTTAAAAGCAAAACACTCTGCAGAAAAACTCTCATAATTCTGTAGGATTTACAGAACTTGTCACTGGGAGAAAGCTGATAAAGGACAGTTAAAGCCAGGCATTTTCTCTGTTACATTGATGCATGCAAAATAAAGGGATTGAACTGTAAGGTAACAACATACAGAAGCAACTGGGTTGTTTCCCAAAGACTGCTGTCTGACTAGCTCTGCATACAGAACTAATTGAAGAAAACAGTTCAAACGAATCAAGAGAGGACTTATATTTTAATTTGTGCAAATGCATATAGAAACCATGAAATTAATCTGTTCTGCATTGGGTGGTACCCAAATCCCTAAAATTTTAAATAATATATGGTCAACATTTCTTTAAAATCATACAAACACAACAAACAGTTGGATGGCAGGTGTTCTGCTTATTGACTTGTGGAACCATTTCCTGCCTTCAGTGTAAAGCTGTAATCATGTACATTTCTTAAAATGCAATCCCCTCCTTTGTGGAGGGGGGCGACAGATTCCTTCCTGTCCTAAAAATATCCCTGGTGCTGTCAAGTCAAAGTTAATAGGACAGTTCATTCTTCTTGGGCCACTGTCCTCAGTTTCCTCAAAGAACACAAATCAGTTCTCCTAGAAACCCACACTTTTCCCACTGGAATGGTCCTCTTAGCCACCTCTTAATAAAATCTTGAAACAGAGTTTACAAAAATATTCCCTGAATATTTTGGTCTTATACTTGTGTGTTTCCAATGTGCAGCACTCTGAGAAGGTTTAGTTAATGAGATGTGATTCTGAATCCAAAATGAAAACAAAAAGATATTGCAAAAAAAAAAATGAATTACAATTGTCTTCTCTTGTATCCATGGATTTTTGGACCCTTCTTCCACCTGTATAGTTGCCCCACTTGTGTTAAACTTCAGAACACAGGGACCGCCAGCTTTAAGGAACTGAGCACCAGATGGTCTGTAGCTAGAAAACCTTAGCCTGAATGTTGTCTGTGTAAAAAGCCTAGTCTTTTAACAGGTACTTGCAAAGCACTGAGCTAGACCTGAAGCTTGAGGAACAGGTACACGTGTACACACCTGTACATATGTACATAGTTCCTAAACACTGCTGCATCACAACCTGTTTTGAGAAGTAAAATATTTTATCTGATTTGAATCATTTGGGGGCTGTTAGTAAGTTCAATGTAAGAGATGAGAAATGTAGAATAAAAAGATCACACATCAAGAATAAAAATGATAGCTTCCTACATGATTTTGAAATGCAGTAGGCCCTAATTAAAGCATATCTAGGGACTCAAAAGAGGCAGGTGTACTACTAGTCACCTAAACTATGTCCACGTAAGGACACTTCCCGTGTAGTGATTCTCTCCAACTAACTCAGGGGCATCAGTTCTGTCTCCCAACTCGAATATTTTAAAAGTGGCTCCTAGCAGTGTAGTACTTTTATAGAAGCAGTGTTTCCGATGGCCAAATATTGAGGTTAATGCCCTGGAGGCAGAGTTCCAGTTCAAACCCTGAAATTCTGTGCTCACATGGACCTCGTTAGTTCTCTCATTGTCGCAGTCTCCAATGGATAAAGTAACATAACGACAACCCTAACAACTTTACAAAAACCATTGTAAATATAGTCATAAACTCTTTTAGCAAGATGTCTTCTTACCCCAGTTGAGGCATCTTTGAATTTCAGTCATATTTTTATTAGCTAATGATAGCTAATAATATTAAGCTTCTAAAATGTTAAGTAGTAAACCAGGTGCTTTTTAAACACTTTAATAATATTAAGGTTTAAATATGTTAAACAGTAAAGCAGTTGTCTTAAAATACAATTGTCATGACAGTATGCAACATTACACACCTTTTAGCTATTAAGGAACCTGAGATTCGAAGATATCAAGTGACTTTTGCAAGATCATATGATTCATCATTTTGTAGACTGAATTTAAGCCTGGGTCTATAGCATTCAAACCATAGAGTTATTTATAAGTATTATTAAATGCTTTCAAGAAAATTACAATCTGTAAATCACTTTCATAGAAGTTTTGAAACCAAAAATTACTGGGTTGTAAGTATATTAACCTAATGATTAACATGAATAGAGTCAGTAGTGCATTTGCTATGTGCAGCTAGCTAAGCCCACATAGCAATATTTATAAAGTATAAAAATTTTTAAAAATCTGACTCAGCTTATCAAAAATGTCAATTATTTCAGGCAACTTAGACAATTCCATTAAACCAGTCAAATTGTCTTATGTTTTTGTTTAAAATTTTGCAAATCTAAGCTGGGTGTGGTCACGCACACCTGTAATCCCAGCCCTTGGGAGGCTGAAGCGGGAGGATTGCTGCAAGTTCAAGACCAGCCTGGGCTACAAAGTGAGGTCAAGGCCAGCCTGAACTGCATAGCAAGACCCTGTCTCAAAAAGACATAAATAAATAAATAAATAAATAAATAAAATTTTACAAATCAAAAGCATAAGTTTAATTTTTCATTTCATCTCTATCTGGACCCAGGTATGGAATGGATTAACAACATGTCAGGTCTACTGTGTTCTCCAAGGTAGTGCTGTATTGGAGGGTGTGGGGCAGGGGAGAAGGTCCAGTGACTATTTTCAGCATTCCAAAGACTCTAATACATCAAATATATCTTCCAGATAAGGTAGACCTGGCTAATTAAATAATCATATATCTAAAGTTTTGGCCAAAATGACTTCACCTTAATGCAATAGTAAAGATTATTCTGATAAAAAGACTAGAAGTTTCATGTGTCTTTGGTTAATAAAAATGTTTTTAAGCCATAATGATTACTTCATGTCATAAAGGCATATTAACGAGGTATTTATGTTTATTGCAGTACTATTATTGTGGTATAAAAAGAGGAAAAGAAACTAGAAGTTTATGGACTAAAGAATGACTAAATTCAGTGCACTGTATTAATACTAAAGAATATTACACAGCTAGAAGAAGGACAGGATAGACACACTGCAAGATACAGAAAAAATGAGCAGATCCCAGAACAATATATATTTTAGAGAGAGATAACCTGAAACGAGAATAGCCAAGCAGAGAAAGAGGAAGAGAGGTACTTTTCCTTTTTATGCTATACTTTTATATGGTTTAAATTTGAACAATGATCAGTCACTGTTTTTACAATTTTTACAATGTCTTAATGTCAAGGAGTTGTTTGCCAAACTTTCCTAAACACGAATTCGCTATGGGATCAGAAAGAAAAGACATCCATGGAGGAAACCTTGGGGTGGACATGCCTGTCTAGTGTGCACACAGATCACACACATCCTTTCTACCTGGCAGTGATCAGTTCCTGAAGTATTTATAAAGAGAGTTCTGTTTCTCATTGCCAGAAA
Organism: Dinomys branickii; assembly: GCA_004027595.1. NCBI lineage: Eukaryota > Metazoa > Chordata > Mammalia > Rodentia > Dinomyidae > Dinomys > Dinomys branickii. The sequence goes on from PVLD010011343.1 coordinate 47,933, forward strand.
TCTGCACCATGTGATGACTTTTTTCTGCAATCTTGAAAATACTGCAAGCTGGTAGCTAGGCAGTGTAAACATCGTGGAGTACCAACATGAAGACCCTTCAGAGCCCTGGCACCTTCCTGAGACTTGGAAGTAGTCCTACGCCTAATTGGAAACAGGCATGTCTGAAAGGGAAGCTGCTGTGAAAATCTAGCCTGTGAGGAACCCACCACTGCCACCATTTCCCTGACAGGAAATGCGGATGAGGCCCGCTGCATCAGCCCTGGGGGGAGCAGCTTGTCGTCCACTCAGCTCCTCTCCAGTGGAAGAGTCCAGCCCTTACTGTAAACAGACAAACCCAGAAGCTGTGGTGAGATATGTGCCAGGAGTATCCAGAAAGTTCTACTAAATGTTGACAGGCTCCCCCTAAAAGGGGAGACCTGGCCTTCATTGGCCTTGTAAAAAACACTTCTTGGTGACTTCTCTCCTATCCTATGCTCAGTCTTAGTCTTTCATTCCAAGTACAAGATGTGATCAAAACATAGGGTGAATGTTTCAGAAATTTATTACAGTAAAAGACACATTGCCATTCACTCCCTCGAAACACTCCCCTTCACTTCAGTTACACTTATCACATCATTTCTGACACTTTCTGAAGCATGCCTGGATCTCCTCATTTGTGTCTTTATTTGAGCTCCCATGGCTGCCTCAATGTCCTGATTAGATTTAAGATGTTTACCTTTCATGGTGTTTTGGTTACTTTTCTCTCATTGCTGAGACAAAATACCCGACACCCACAATTAAGGAAGGAAAGGTTTATTTAGCTCACAGTTTGTAAAGGTTCTAGTCCATCATCAGCTGGCTCCAAGGCAGGGGTGTCATGGCCCAAGGGCAAGACTTCATAGTAGCAGAAGACAACAGAAGCATCAAGAGCAGAAAGAGGGAAAGCAAGCCTCTTTACCTCCCTTATATTGTAGGCTGGATATCTGCCCACATGATCTCCACATCCTCCTCTCGCACAGGTTCAGGATGCTTACCAAAAGTAAGGACCCTGGCCCCTGCTGAGTTACACTTATAAACTTCTCAAGTTAACACTATGTATCGACCATTCCACAGGGTCTTTTGACCTTGGGAATAGCCAGAAGTTTCATGATGCCAGGCCTGGTGAATGAGGTGGGTGAGGATGCACTGTGAGATTCTCATGAGCCCGCCTTGTCACTGGATGGCGCTCAGCAGCAGCATTCACCGTGGTTTTTATCACATCTCATAAAGACACTCACAAGAGACTATTTGCAGAACTATTCCAGGAAGTGGCAAGAATGATGGGAAAAGCATGTTTGAAGACAGGGGGAGCATTTTGAGGGCAGAAATGGCAATGTGTCTTTTACTGTGATAATCTTAATGTAAACATTCACTGTATATTTTGAGCACTTTTTGTTTCTTTGGAATGGCATCACCAGCTACATATTTTGTGCTGTTTCAGCCTAAGTTTCTCCAGGCACTAGACAGATGTGGGTGCCTGCCAGTGTGAAGGTACTGGACTGGCGAAGCAGACTCCATCAAATACAGGATATGAAGAATGTGAGAAAGGAGAAAAAGACATAAGCAAGGAGAACTTGAAGCAAAACCTCCTGAGATCCACTCTCCTTCCTTAGGGTAAGGAGCTTTGCACCTCTCCTCTTGTGCTCTGACAGCAGGGCAAGGATGAAACCAAAAGAGGTCCCTGTTGGAGGGAATGGGGAGTGGTGAGCAAGTGGCAGTTACGTGTCCAAACACACCAACATCCACACAAGCCTGTGTGGCAAGGCCAAGTGGAAAAAGCCATTCGGTGGAGTCCCAAGTGAAAGGAAGAAAGGAAAAACAGTAATAATGAAGCATATGCGTCTTAAAAACCCATGGTTTCTTATCTGTTGTCAGCTAGCAGCACCTTTTCAGCATCTTAAACTCTAGACACAGTGAAAGGGCCTTTTGGAAGCTTTGAACACAGGAGGAATGCATGCTCCCAGTAGCCTTTGCTTCTTCTTTGGAAAGAGTTGAGATCATGACCAACAGGGTGCCTGTCCATGGAGGGCAGGTGGTTCAGCAGTTAGGTCCCACCTTGACCTGCAAGGTCACCATAGAAGCATCCATCCACAGGGCCCTATCCTCCCTGCTAGTGGCACCCTGGGCTTGTCCAAGCCTTGGTGTCAGGTTGTGTTCACTCAGTGGGGCGCCAGCAGCCTCTACTCCCCCTGGAGAGCTGTGCATTTCCTGTTACTTGTCACTCTCAGAAGGTCAGACACGATCCCTGTGTTAATCGGCCTGCTTCACTGTGACAGAATACCTAAGAAAAACAACTTACCAGGAGCGCTGATTTACTTAGGCTCACCGTTTTAGACCATGGTTGGCTGGCCAGCTGGATTCATCCATTTCTGAGGTCAGAGCCCTCATCATTGAACCGTGACTTACAGGTTCCTCCTCTGAATACTGCTGCATTGCAGGCCAAGTGTTCAACACATGAGCTTTTTAGATCCAAACCATAGCAATCACCTTCCCCAGTGAACCCAAAGCCTGCTCCTACACAAACCCTGAAGCCCACACCTGCTTGCCCTGGCTTTGCACTACCAGTTCTCCCCAGCAAGCTGCCCATGCACAGCTGCCACTCTAAAAGTTCAATCTGAAAACTCACACTATCAAGTGTGCTGAACAAAGTTAGTACACATGATCTCATGTCAAAGCCAGGTGTTCAATTCTACCATCTACAGATTGTCTGTTGCACAACTTGCCCTAGAAGGCAAATATGGCTTCAACAGAGTTTGCTTTGGACATTTTTGCATCCTTGACACCTAGAGATGGGCTACCCTCAACTATAACCAGCACACAGCTGTCCTGAGTACCTGAGAGTGGCATCTTTTCACTGGGATCTGCTGTACTCTTTCAGATGTGCTGTAAAATTTCTGAAATTAGATTTTTTTCCAAGAAGAAAAAGAAGATACCTTGTTAGTCAGCCTTTAATTGATTACTTGTGGAAACCATAAGCTCTTTAACAGATCAGGTTGAATCAAATACTATTTAGATTGATTGTACTAGTTTTTCTTTATGGTTTTAATCTGGCTACTAGAAAATTTTAAATTACCTATACGGTTTGCCCTTTTTCTGTTGGGCAGTGTTGACCAATACTTTGTCCTAGCATACTAATAATGTCCAATAATTATTAAATAACTTTGCTTGTCACACTGACTATGCCTTTACATAGACATAAATTCTATGCTCCTTGGCCTCAACATTTAAATTTGCTGAGTCTCTTTATATTTTTATTCTTCAACATCAGAACAAAAATATATACTCATGGGACTTACAGTGAAGACTAAATGAGATAGTGCTGCCCAAAGCAAAATTATCTATTGCTCTAAGATAAGTTACTTAGTTTATAAATGATTGAAGAATAAGAACTACAGAGTAATTGAATAGTACCCTGATTATTAAGACAGTCCTATTCCCCGAGTATGCAAACATTGAGAAGACCTATTGTGAGAAGGGATGGAATTAATGCTCCAAAATCACATTCATTAAAATATCACATGTTCAGAAAGCAAATCTTAGTAAAAAAAAAAAAAGCAAAGCATTTGACCAAATTGCAATGGAAGAATGGATTTCTTTGACAGTATACTGAAAATGGAGATACTTAATTATTTCGCAGTCTAGATTTAGGCACTGGTAAACTGTTTCCCTTTGGGTAAGTAATCATTCAATTTACTGAAGTCTATTTTCATGTCAAGTCTAAAATGCCTCCTAATGGGAAAAAGTAGGATAATGACAGAAAAAAGTCAAATTAACTCAAGTAAATGCAAATCAATTTAAGAAAATCAGAGTCATTTTGACCAGTGCTGCCAACACTAACCATATTCTCCAAGCTCACTAGTAACAGTTAAAATGCTCGATTTTGGGTGAAAACAGAACCAAAAAAATCCTAAGTTTTCTCCTTTTTTTCACAGGCTAAGCTATTCAAACATAAGCGCTTACAATGAATAATAATTTACTTAACTTTCAACCTGGTGAATATCATATGGAACTAAGGGGAAGACAGCTTTCAGTCTTATCTCATGTCCCAGATTTAATCAAATGAAATTCATTCTTAAACAAGTTCAAGCTTCTTTAAAATTTGTCCTTTGCTAGGTGCAGGGTTTCATGTTATAATCCCATCTAATCAGAATGCTTAGGCAACAGGGTTGCAAATTCAAGGCCAGCCTGGGCAACTTAGTGAAACCCTGTCTTAAAATAAAAATTTAAAAAGGATTGGAGGTGCAACTCAGTGACACAGTTCTTGCTTGACATGTATGAGGATTTTGAATTCAATTCACAGTACACCCCCCCAGTCTGAGTTTTGTGATGGAGACAGAAATCTTTGTTCTTTTCTCTCTCTTGTCACTACACGCTTATAATACACTGATTTTGCTCCCTAGGGGACTTTTGGCAATATGTGGAGACATTTTTGATTGTCACATGAAAGGTAGGTACTCCTGGCATCTAGTGGATGCAGGATAGAAAAGTAAAAACTCTACAGGAACCAGGCACGGTGGTATAGACACATCCATCACCCCAGCACTCTGGAAGGCTGAAGTCTGAGGATCGCAAGTTGGAGCTCAGCCTGGGCAACTTAGTGAGGCCTTATCTCAAAAGTAAGAAAAAAATATTTTTTCAGGACTGGGAATGTAGCTCAGTGCAGATATCCTGGGCTCAGTCTCCCACACAAAGAAAAACAACAACAGTAGCAAATCCTACAGGGCCTAGAACTGCCACCACAACAAAGATTTATCTGTCCCTCAAGGTCACTAGTGCCACTGTTGAGGAAATTTTACTAAAAGAATAGATGCTTAGAGGATATTACAGGAACTTTTGCCTAAATGCTTTGTGCTATGTATGCATAACAGGAAGTGGAAAGATGTTGGGCTCTTCTTTGCCAACCTACAATGTCTATGAATACGTGATGAGGAGGCTCAGGAAACAAACATTTCTCTTGCAATGAATAAGATAACTCGTTAAGATAAGCTTAAAAATAAATCATTAAATTAATCTGTGAGAGTTGATGAAGAAAAGAAGTAATGCAGGGACAGTGCTCCACATAACTGAGGCAACACTTACAAGGATGAAACACTTTCGCTGATGCACTTTATTCAATGTTGGTCAACCCACTGAGTCCAGGGTACCCTAAAAGACCGCTGTAACTGGTAATCAGGATGCGCCAGTTTGAATGGATAAAGAAGCACCTAGCAGATTAGTAAAGCACTGTTCTGCACCTGTCTGTGGATGAGTGACATGCAGGCCAGCAAATGGTGGAGAAAAGACGCACTCAGGATGGGGATCGTACCAACCAATAGGTTTGAAGCCTGGGTGGAAGGGAAAGAGGAAGAGTGCCCACTCCCGAAGAGCTCTGGTCCTCCCCTTCTCCTTTGGACATTGGTCTCCAGTTTTTTCCACCTTCCACTGTACACTCACACTAGCAACCCAGCAGCTCCTCAGTGAGCTTCCAGACCTTCAATCTTGGACTAAGGTTGCATCCTGGTTTCCTCTTGTACTGTAGCTTCTCTGTACTTGGGCTGAGCAGCTACTGCACCCTTCTCCTCTCCAGCACGGATGGCCATTGTGGAAACATTTCACAGAAATCCTTACCAATCTCCTTAGCACTGCCACCAATAACAGGAGGTGAGGGTTCTCAACATTTTTCAAGTAATGTCAAATCCACATTTTAAGTCTACATTTGTCTCCATCCTAGAAGATCAGTAGGCATATATTAACACTCCCTTTTGATTGGCAAGCATCTGGAGACTATGCGATTACTTTGAGAAATGTCATTCCAAACTGCTACCAAAATTGTCTCCACATGTTGGCTCTCTCAGTGGAGTTCTTTTTCATGTAATAACTTTTTCTTGTCTTATCTATAATTTCACTTAACAAGTATTTTTGAACATTTAGTTAACCAAGGTAAGGAATTCAGCCTGCCTCAAATATGTACAACCCATTATGTATGTAATTACATGGGAGTGGCTTAGAATATATCAACAGTACAAAAATATGCTCTGTGACCTGCAAGGAGGGAGAGATCATATCGGGTAGGCAGAAAAGAAGGAGGTAGCATTCCAAATAGGCATTTATATGAGAGTGGCATTTCAACAGGAGGCTCAGAGAAAGGAGATCTGGAGATTGAAGAATACAGAATACTTGTAGGCAATATCAGGGATCACAGAGAGAAAATGTGGCTGGAGTGTGGGTTCCGTATTACCAGGAAAAGCAGATTAACTTGGAAATTGAGAGTGATTCCATACTGTAGAAGCATTTGAATGCCTGGATGAGGAGTTTGTATTTACTGGTACAAAGGTTTTAGAAGCTTGCTAAAATGAGAGAAATCAGTGGGAATTTCTGTAGCACTCTTAGCTGTGGAATAGTCCTGCCGATCTCTCATACTGAATTCTGCATGTAGCTCTTCATATGTTGTTTTGTGCCAGCATATAAACTCCTTCTGTAAACTCCTCAAGAATAAAAAATATATCTTGATCATTGTCAAACATCAGCAGCAAGATTATTATGCAAATCACACAGTAAGCACTCTGTAAGAGGTTTTTAGAATTAACAAGTAAATATGAGTGAAATGTTGAGTGAATAACTGAGCTAAGGAGTGGGCTGTGGCAGGGAACAGTATAAACATAGGAAATAAAGTGGGAGGAAACCAACAGGTCCAGACTGACTGGATAAGAAGCAAAGGAAAAGAACAAGTGGATGTGACTTTGAGGCTTTGCTTCAGGGTAACTGGGGAGCTGATGGGCATCAGAAGTGAAGAAGTTAGGAGCTAGAGCTGATTTGTGGTAGGAGTTCAGAAGGGTGAAGGGAACGTCAATAGACTTTTGTAGAACTGGCTGAAGAATCCCAGCCATATGACTATGTTATGTTGCAAATGTAATCCAGATTGAACGTTTTAGCAGAAACACTACAGGGTACATTGTACATTCTTTCAAGGAAGTGTAGTTGTATAAAAATTCTTCTTTGATACAGTTGAAGTTTTAAGGATCGTGATAATTAATGTATTAATAATTAACCTGTATCAATAGTGGAACCTTGAGAAGAACACTAAAATCAGGCTACTGACTCAAGAAATTATAGTGATTCATCTTTGTTCAAGTCCGCTACTTGAAGACTACAGAGAGTAGCACAGGGAGTGACTGCCTAAAGAACACTTGTCAATGAGGAAATACTAAAAAGGAGAAAATGAGCACAGCACTGTGAACACACTCAAGCAATTCTCATGAGGAATGTAATCATTATGTACTGCAATTATACACTAATAAAAAATAAAATTGAAAAATGATTTATAGATATATTCTATAATAAACAAATTTTTAAATACTTCCAGATAATTAAGAAATATGACAGGTAAATGTTCTTTCATTTACAAGTATTTTGTAATATTTCATTTTATGACTGGAACAGCTGCCCCACTTTCATGTACAGGCACAAATTCTCTATGATGAGTGTGATTAACACATATATCTAAAATGTACCAATAAAAACAATACCAATTAAAAAAAAGACTGGCGTGCCAACTTCATCTGTCAAAGAACAGAGTAAAAGGGAAGTCTGTCAAAGACTGGGTAAAGAAGGTAATGTGTCATTTTTATAAAAACATCACACACACGCCCATAAACACACATACACATACATGTAAACTAAAGCCAAGTTCAAAGTCAAGATTGCTAAGCAAAAACCCAAACCAAAGGCCAAAGCTATCATGGGGTGCCATACAGTCCTTAGTGAGAAGCAGCAAGGCAGATAGAGGAAGAGGTTGGAGGGATAACCACTGTGGGACATTCACATCATAGTTGCTAATGGGGTTCTCAGCCACTTGGGTGGGCTGACCAGGTACATGCAAATGAACCAGAAGAGAACAGATGAAATTACCCTAGCACAAAGTACAATGTTAGTAAAGGAAATTTCTTATAAGCAAATGTATAGAATTTCCATCTTTGAAAAATACCACCTGCAACTTTACATAGATGTTTATTTCCTTAATTTGTCTCCTTTCATATAAACATAGACTGAGAGATTTTTGAACTTTTGAAACCAGTACTTTCAAACATGCTTCAATGATTATGTGTTAATTTGAAAAATTCTAGTAAGAGTCAAAAGGTATAGAAGGTAATTTAGCATTAACAATTCTAGTATGGGGAGAATTTTCATTTCATTGAATGAAATGCTCATAAATGGTGTTTATGTAATTAAGGATTCCAAAGAACAGAATATATAGCTGTGATTACATATAGTGTATATATCAATTGTATCTCAACTCAAAATTTTTGTACTTTTACACCATCAGACATGGGCATGGTCTCTGCAGCATTCTTGGCTGGTGAGTAATTGAGCCACAAACAAGTTTACAATTCAACTACTTAGCAGACATTCAGAATTGTTGAAAATTACAAAGCAACAAAATGAAAGAACACATGTGTGTCATTCAACAGTAAGATGGTATTTTCACATAATAATGATCTATTCTGTTATGTGGATTTTATGAAAACACATTGTAAAAAGTATAGGGATAAAGGAAAGAGGTAGACAAATAGATCATGGAATATGAGCAAATGGGCCTTTGGAGTTTTGAAAACTACTTCAGATGGTAAAGTTCTAATAGTGCACTACTGATCCTGTCAAGAACACTTGCAGCAAGCTGCACCGTGACCTATTGCAAGGAGATGATCAAAATACTTTGTCAAGATGATACTTTATTAAAACAGGATTCCAGATATCCGTGATTTCTAATCTGGAAATTAAAATCTAATCTAGATATAGAACCTAACCAAGAATCAGGAAATTAATCAAACACCCCCTGGGACTTCAGTTCTTGTTTTGTATTATAAAGAAAGAAACAAGGTGATCTCTAGGATCCAGTGCATAATCCAACAATGCAGACCCATATCATCTGCAGAGGGAAATGACCACACTACTGTTTACTGGTTGCCTGACTCAAAGAATAGTTCTTTCCTTCATGAAAGAGGCGGACTGTTCTTACCATTTTATTTCCTAACACTTGAAATTTTCATGAGCAGGCTAATCAAGGAGATAGCAGCTGTCACGGTATCTGAGTTGTGGTACACAATCATCGAGGGCTTAGTGACGTCGTTTGTACAAGTATTACATTTGCTGGGGCCTGCTTCCCAAGCTACACCAGTGAAACAGCTGTCTTTTTTGAGTTTAAGTTCTTATGATTGGAGGAATATGCTATTACAAACCAGATCAGATGAATTACCTTTTAAAATTAAAAAAAAAAAAAATAGCCTCTGTAGTTATACAAAGCAAATGCATAGTTTTAATCAAACCAACTGCTGGGGACAGAAAGAGCCTCACGGTAAACATGAAGTGTGTTGTGTATCTGTGTGTATGAACAACAAAGAAAGGGAGGAAAGAAGAGAAAAAGACAGAATGTGGGAGGTAAAATATCTATCTCTGGTTTTAAGCAATTTGGTTGTGATGCACTTTGATGTAATTTTCTTCCTGTTTCTTGTGCCTGGAATTTGTTGTTGTTTTTATATCTGTGAATGCACAGTTTTAGCAAATTGAAAAATTCTAGTTGTTATTTTTTCAAATACATACTTTCTTGCCTCTCTTCTCCCACATTTTTTACCAAAGACACTATAATTGCATGTATGTTTGTCCATCAGACGTTTCCTGGTCTCCTGCTGGGCTTCCCTTCTTTTTGTCAGTCTTTTTCTTAGTGTGCCATTTTAAATAGTTTCTATTACTATGTCTTCAAATTTGTTATTCTTCTCCTTTGCAATGCCTACTCTGCACTGTGGTTAATCTCATCTACTGTATTTTCCATCTCAGATACTATAGTTTTATCTCTAGACATTTGATTTGTCATTTTTCATGTCTATAACATGTTCAGTCTTCTAGTTTCTTGAATATATGGCATAATGATTGATAACTTTTAAATGTCCTTGTCAGGCTGGGGATATAGGTCAGTGGAATAAGTGCCTGCTTGGCAAGCGCAAGGTCCTAAGTTTGATCCCCAGTACTGCCAAAAAGTAAAAATAAAAATAAATAAATAAATGCCCTTGTGTATTGATTCCACATCTTTGTCATTTTAAATCCATTTTTATGTTTGGTTATTTTCTCCTCACTATTAGTAGTATTTGACTGCTTCTTTCCACGCCTCATAATTTTTTGTTGGATGCCAAATATTTTGAACTGGACCTTGTGTGGTGCTCTATATTTTGCATTCCTATAAATGCTCTTGAGTTTTATTCTGTGGCACAGTTGAATTAATGAAAATGGCTTGAGTCTTTGAAATATTGCTTTTTGGCTTAGTGGGGCAGAATAAGAGTGTTTGGATTTTACTTTCCCTGGTACGCAGGCAAGACCCTTTTAAGAACTCTAACTGATGCCCCATCATCTTGGTTACTTTTTTCTCATTGCTGGGACAAAACACCCGACACCCAAAATGAAGGAAGGAAAAGTGTATCTAGCTTACCGTTTTTAGAGGTTTCATTCCATTACTTGGCTGGTTCTGAGGCACAGTGGTACATGGCAGAGGGCTATAGCTCTCACACCCATAATCCCAGCAAACTATCTGCCCTAGGGCAGGTTCTCACATCCATAATCCCAGCACTGGATCATGGATCAGTCATAAACTCTAAAAGCCACCCCATAACTGCATGAGGATTTGGGGGGACATGCAGACACAAGCCATAACACCCATATATTATGAAATTTTCCACTCTGACCTTCAAGTACTTTTCTAACTAATCCACTCAAGTGTTTCTTCTCTTTAGAGCTGAATATGAGGGGAAACTTTGGCAGATAGCTCTACTTTTTAGGATTCTGCCCTGCCAATCCTAGCTGCCTTGTCTCACCCGGACTGTCTCAACAGATAGTACATACAGCTTTCTGTGTTCCCCTCATTGTGGTACAGTCTGGTGAGTTTCTAAAGGAGGTAAAGTGGGCAGGATGGCCCTAAGGGTTGCCTCCTCTGCTTTCTATCTGTCAGAAATCACTGGTCTTAGTGCCATCATGTTCCATACAGTATCTAGAGTTTTTATGTTTCATTGTCCAGGCTGTTTAGTCGTTTCAAGGAGGAGGAAAAATCCAATACTTATTAGGTCATCTTGGATAGAAGTAGAATTTTCCAAGTCCAATCATTAGGAACTTTACTTAATATTTGTAATATGAGGTGTGATTTTAAAACATGGTATATGTTTTAATAAAAAATTATTACAGACACATCGTGTTAAGTCACCCAAAGACTCCCTCTTACTTCAAACACATATCCCATCCTCCTTGTCACTTTCTAAAGCTTCTTTCATGTCAGTTGCGGAGTCCTGGCTGACTTTATGTCCTGAATCAATTTAAAATATTTGCCTTTCATGGTCATTGTGACAGTGGGAAAGAGGCAGATCCATAGCATCAGATCCAGTGAAAAGGAGGATGAGGACACACTGGAATGGTTTTGCAATCCTGCCTTTCTGTTGAATGGTCCTTGGTGGCAACAGTCACTACATTTTTTACCACATCTCAGAAAGACTCTCACAAAAGAAATTTTCTGAACTGCTTCAGAAAGTGACAAGATCGATGGGATAAGTATATTCAAAGCAAAGGGGAGTATTTTGAGGAGAATTAATGGCAATGAGTCTTTACTGTGATTTTTTTTTAATTTGAATAGTCATTGTACTTTTCAATCACCACTGGTACAACAAATGTCAAGACATAACCCAAAGAACATGTGCCTACATTGATTTAAAGACTACAGGGAAATGTGGAGGTTCTGGGGCACCTGCAAAGTGGTTTCTTGACTTTGATACAGATTCCACAAGGATTCACTGTACATCAAATTGTTAACCCATACTTTTATGTTTTACACACTTTTCTTTATGCTTATTTTAATACACAATTTCTTTTTAAAAATTATATGAAAAAACACGAGACAGTTCAGTTCAATGGTAAATTTTGAAACTGAAAAGTTGAACAGTTACATTGTTCATAAGAATACAGCATAGCTGTGTGCAACAGTGTGAGCCTGTAATCTAGCCCCTCAGGAAGATGAGGTATAGGATTAATCATGTAAGGTCAGTCTGGGCAAGATAGAGACCACATATTCAGAGAAAAGTATTCCACAATATGTAATATATCAAGACTATGTGTAAGTTCAAATAAAAATTGGTAAACAACTTTCACATGTGTCTTCTTATCACTAAGAAATCAATATAATCATTCACTTCCATTTTGGAAGTAGGGAAACTGAGCCTTGAAAGGATAAATGATTTCTCCAAGATCATACACAATAAGAAATAGAATCATGTTAGAGCCACTGAACCACAATCCTGTATTATTTTCTTTAACATAGTATATGAAGTAATATGAGAAATACTGTTGGTTTTTTCCAAGCATCTATTCTTCCACTTTTCCCTTGTGAATAGAACCTAAATTTTAGTGATCTATTAGCCATCTTCTGAGAAAGAATTGGAGGTGGTCATCCCCAGCTCTCCGGGTTAACACCTGATTAATTTAAGCCAATCATAGTAATGCATCCCCTTTCCAATAATTGGTTATGAAATAGGTAGGTGATCCATCTTGATCAATGACATGCAAGGGAAAACTTGCTGCAGAGAATATTATGTAAAGTCATAATGTTTGAAGCTGCTCAGACAGTTCAATAAGCGTAAGGATAAAAGGAACATGATGAGGAAGGACAAACAGATGGGTGAAAAGGAAAAAAACCTGGACTTCTGGATGATATGGTCAAACCCGATAGCCAAACCTTAAAATATCCTCTATCCCTGCACCTCTTCTTATGTGGGATAATAAATTCTCACTGTCTGAACCATTTTCACTTCGCTGTTTTTGTTACCTGCATCCAGGAACATGCTAAACTGGTGATTTTCTTGTATTATCTAGTTCAACTTTGATTAGAAGTTCCATGAGACAAATATTGCTTCCATTTTTTCAGAAAATGACTTAAAAACCAGCCCATCACTTTCATAAGTTCATGAAATTACACGTACTAAGAGCAGATTCAAACCCATGAGTCAAGTCAAGTCACATGCTAACCTCTGCAAGAGAATCTATTTCAAAAGATGATGATTTCAGTCACATGGGATCATTAAAGCTACTTTGTTGCCACCATTTTAGCTGTGGCTATAATGAAAATCAATGGCTTTTTCTCTTTTCTGCAGGCCTTAGCCAGATGCCTTCCGGGCAAAATTCACATCTCCTGATACTTAGCAACCAACTCTGTCATCAAGATTTCTTAAAAACTAAGGGTGCACAAGTATTTCTCACTCTGAGAAAGCCTTCCTAATAATAAGATGACTACAGAAAAATATAAATGAACTGTTTTAAGAATGACCAGTTCTCTGATATAGGGACCTTAAAGTAGATGCCTGGTGGTTAGATAGTGCAGATGTGGCATTGACCTAATGGGTAGCTGGGAAAAGCAATCCATTGTTAACATGTTAAGATTTCACAAAATGCACACATTTTCTGTGGCTAAGTCATTTGGTTTATCATCTGTAAAATAAATAAAGAAACCCAAGTAATTTGCCACTTCTCTAGAGATTTTCAAACGATACAGTGTGAATATTGGTATTCTATAGTTTCTTTGTTCTTTCAGTCTCTAAATACTGTTACTTTGTGCATCTCACTTTGCTAGCATTTTCTAAATACAAACCAAAAGCACTGTGCTGTGTACTATTCTCTTGAAGATTTTACAACTTACTTGGTCAGATGCACCTACCATGGTAAGCAAAACCTATGACAACTCAAGTGGTGCTATTCAATAGAGTGAAAACACCAAACTTCAGCAGGGCTGTGTTTCTGGAAGGAATGTGTCCTTTTTCTTGTACTTTTTAAGAAATATCCTCAAGATAAACAAACAAAAAATGAAAAAGATAAGATAAACAATTTGGTCATTGTTACATTTGTTTTTGTTGTTTGTCAAAATCTCTTTGTAATAAAAACTGCATGGTAAATACTGCCCACTTGCTAAAATGACCAAAATGTGAAGCACAATCTTGGGCAAAATAAAACATATGGAACGAAACACATGTGACAATGAGTTACATTTTATTTATCAAGGTTTTCTGACCAGGGATTCAGAAATCCCAAGAAAGGCCTCCAACAGGTGGTAAGGAAGTGTGTGAGGCTGTGCAAGAAAAACAAATCACATCTTTAGTTTCACTAATCTTATCTAAAATAAAGTGTTTTCTTCAACAAACATTATTAGGAGTTTCTATGACATTGTCACTAATGGAAATAATAGATCTTTTCATATCATGCTGTAACTTTGCAGATATTTTAGGGTGGCATGTCTGTCCCTTCTACTTCAAAAGGACAACTTCCTTCTTGTTTTTTAGTGCATGAATAAAGGCACAACAATTATACAACAAATTTAGTATTTTTTACGTATTTTAATCAAGACTGTATGGCAATATAGTTGACATTTTTGTTATCCTATCTATTTTTTTTTATGCATTTGCAAATACTGACCAGACTACCTAAGGATCCATTTACCAGGCCGCCAGAGGGCCCAAAGCGTAAGCAAAATTACAACTCCCTCTCAGTATCTTCATCTTTTTGGAGTTTAGTGGGTGTTTTGCTTTGGGTTTAGTAGAGCTCTGAGTGTCTTGGTCTGTCCCTCATTTGAGGTTTGGATTTCCTAGGTGTAAAACATTGGCTACATAAAAGGAGATAGTAGTGTTACATAAAACAGAATTAATTCTTAAATTAATTTTTAATTAATTTAACTCCTGAATTTTTCTCTCATATAACCTTTGGACATTTTTATTACCATTCCCTATACGAAAGAAAACTAGTCCCAACTCTTTCTATGGCACAAGTGTCCAAATATGATGCATGAACTCATCAAGCCTTGGATCTGGAATGTATTTTATGGGTTTCAGGAGTCTCCACCCTGGAAATGAGCTTCTTCCTGCCCTAAGAAGAGGCATAATCTCCCTGTACTTTCCGTTTTACCTAAACTCCCTAAGCACAATTTAACCCGATGAACTCAATTCTTACAGATCAGACGCTTGCTCTTTGAAGAGTTACAGTTCTTTTACATACACAGCAAGTTAATTCATATTGTGTAAACACCTTTTTAAACATACATAAAAAACTTTTTTGCCAGGCATATAAGTTTGCGTTACTTCTTTATGTGTGTTTGTTCCAAAATTAAATGCAAGGTACATTTCATTTCAAAGAAATGACATCACAAGATGACTGTTGGCCATATAAACTCAGAAGGCCAACTCGATTTGCTCTATTCATGGTGTTACCTAGTATTAGATAAAGATGGATAAAATTAAGTATAAGAAAGAATATTAAAAAGAGATTGTTATTACACTGCTTTATTTTATGCGATTTGGGGAACAGAATTTTAAGGTGACACATTGAGAAAGAATTTTTCAAGTGTGGGATGTTTTAAATTTATGACTTTCTTAAAATTCTCCCATTACAAACAGCCTCGGGGCATATGTACACACTGAAGAAAGAAAAAACAAGAAATTTACCATGCACAGCAGCCCCAGAGGAAGCATGGTCCAATCATGTCATTTTTAGCCAGAACTTTGGAATTCCAAGTCAGAGCTTAACCACTTCTGTGTACGTGGATCTGGCCAGGCTCGTATTTGAATACATGTTCTTTAAGGACTAATTAGTTTCCCCACCAAAACTTATCTTTTTGTTGTCCATGTGGGAAGTCACATGAATCTTAACAGTGCTCTTTCAAGTGTTTAACGCTTAAAATAAAGGAGTGGTTTTGGCCTCAAGCAAATTTCACAGAAGAAAGCTTCTTGAAACACTTGTTTCAGTGAGGTGCACTTTTCACTCACAAGTTTCCTAACTCAATTTAGGTAACATCATTTATTTTTTTAAACACTGGCACTTTGCCTTGATTTATATGTATTTTGATCACATGTATCATCAGAGAGCCAGTCTGAGCATAGGATAAGTCTCACAACTCAAGTTTCTGGGATACATTAATGATACCAATCTGGTGTTTCCTTCATGTTTTCTAACAAAATATGAAAAACAGAGCAAAAAAGTTCATTGCTATTTTTCAGTCCTACCTACAAAACCTACTAGAGACATTATGATTCTGAGATTTTTTTTTTTTTTATGGCTCAGTGTTCCCTCAGAAAACAAAAGGTAGGCTTTGCCTCAGAATCTCCTGGGCCTGGTGGAGGAGTGTCCCACATGGGATTTAGCAAGACTGTGACATCTGAGATGCTAATGACACACAGCAACAATGGAAGGTGTGGAAGGAGCGCAGCTTCAGCCGCAGTAATGTATGCACACTTAATTGATCTGGAATGTGGCTGTGGTTATTACCATGAAATTCTCTGTGGATGAGTAATTTCCACAACGGCACTCTTAAAGTTTACAGATGCTTTCACATTTTGAGGAGATGGAGAAGGGTAGAGCAAAAAAGCAAAGGATTTTTTTTTTCAAAATAAGCACTAAACCATTGATACTGAGGAAAATCGGCACTAATGGTAGACTTTTGAAAGACAAAATGGTGAATACTGTCATGAGGCTCTTACAGCATGAAAAATTATCTTATTGGTAAAAGTTCACAGACAGAGACAAAATGTCTTTACTAACTAAATATGTTCTAATCCAGAAATTCCCAATAAAATGCTACTTAGCAACTTTTCGAAAGTTTCAGCCAGCTTTGTGCTCACTTCCCTTCACATCAATGGATCCACCATTTGATTCACATACTGAATTAAGGATGGGTTTTTGTTTTCCCACACAAATAAAGATACTAACAATACAACTTTGAAATAGTTCCTAAGGAAAAGTAAATCACTTGTTTTCACAGGCACATAAAAATGCAAGTTTAAAAATAAGATCTAATATACTCTAGGCAGTTAATATAGGAGGTGATATTGAACATGCCCAAAATTCAGAAAAAAATTCTTTTAAAGGATCTTTCATGCTATTAGAAAACATGGGTTTACAAAGCAAGAAAGAAGACTTACTATTTTAACCTTCCCCTTTCCAAATTTTTAAGTAATCTCATTGTATTTCAGTTGTAGGTACTCCAAAAGAGAAATATGTACAAACCAGCAATAAATCAGAATTAAAATATGAACAAGTTACTTCACTTCTCCCAGCTTCCCTTTTTGCTGTAAAATGGAGCTAGTAATACCTACTCAACGAGGTCATGTGAGAATTCAAAAAGTGTCCATGAACTACTTAGCAGAACTCCTGGTGCTCAGTAAAGGATATCTTGAATTATAGTAACATGTATGATCTTGTTACTATTTTATTCCAGGTAACCTACAAATACATGTGAAACACAATATGACTGAGTAAATACACAAGTACATCAGAGGAAACACAAGGGTAGGAAAAATCATGTGAAGCTGGTAAAGCAGCAGATACACAAAGTGTGTAATGCTTCACTTTTCTTGCACTTACCTGACAAATATTTACTGAATTCCTCTTCTGTGCTGGTCTCAAGCCACCAGCTCATCCATGCACAAGATGCCTTTGTGGAACATATAGTCCTGGAAATTTGGTAAAGATGAGGGGACATAAAGTATTAAGGCACTTTCTTCGCATTTTTGATATGTTGTGTTTCAATCACAGATAAATCAATATAAATTCTTAGGATGAATTTTGTTACTTGGTAATTTGTGATAAATCTGCCATGCTATCAGAAGTGTATGCCAGACATGAAGGCACATGCCTGTAATTCCAGCGCTGGGGAGGCTGAAGCAGGATTCCTGTGAGTTCACCACCAGCCTGGGCTACATTCTGAGTTCAAGGCCAATCTAAACCAGAGAGAGAGACTCTGTCTCAAAAAAAAAAAAAGAAAGAAAGAAAGAAAGAAAGAAAGAAAGAAAGAAAGAAAGAAAGAAAGAAAGAAAAGAAAA